>JBBPBR010000471.1:0-60842 GCA_037974775.1 Cicer pinnatifidum
CTAAATATTCATCCAATGACACAAATGAACTTATTGGATGCACAAGATTGCTTAAAACCCTAATTGGACAAGAATAAGACTAGGGAGGACGAAAATAACCTAAATGTTCATCCAATGACACAAACACACCTATTGGATGCACAAGATTGGTTAGAAACCCTAATTGGACAAGAATAAGCCTAGGAAGGACGAAAATGACCTAAATATTTAATCCAATGACACAAATGAACTTATTGGATGCACAAGATTGGTTAAAAACCCTAATTGGACAAGAATAAGCCTAGGAAGGACGAAAATGACCTAAATATTAATCCAATGACACAAATGAACTTATTGGATGCACAAGATTGGTTAAAAAACCCTAATTGGACAAGAATAAGCCAAGGGAGGACGAAAATGACCTAAATGTTCATCCAATGACAAAAACACACCTATTGGATGCACAAGATTGGTTAGAAACCCTAATTGGACAAGAATAAGCCTAGGGAGGACGAAAATGACCTAAATGTTCATCCAATGACACAAACACACCTATTGGATGCACAAGATTGGTTAAAAACCCTAATTGGACAAGAATAAGCATAGGGAGGACGAAAATGACCAAAATGTTCATCAAATGACACAAACACACCTATTGGATGCACAAGATTGGTTAGAAACCCTAATTGGACAAGAATAAGCCTAGGGAGGACGAAAATGACCTAAATGTTCATCCAATGACACAAATGAACTTATTGGATGCACAAGATTGGTTAGAAACCCTAATTGGACAAGAATAAGCCTAGGGAGGACGAAAATGACCTAAATGTTAATCCAACGACACAAATGAACTTATTGGATGCACAAGATTGGTTAAAAACCCTAAATCGACAAGAATAAGCCTAGGGAGGATGAAAATAACCTAAATGTTCATCAAATGACTAAACACACCTATTGGATGCACAAGATTGGTTAAAAACCATTATTGGACAAGAATAAGCCTAGGGAGGACGAAAATGACCTAAATGTTCATCCAATGACACAAACACACCTATTGGATGCACAAGATTGGTTAAAAACCCTAATTGGACAAGAATAAGCATAGGGAGGACGAAAATGACCTAAATGTTCATCAAATGACACAAACACACCTATTGGATGCACAAGATTTGTTAGAAACCCTTATTGGACAAGAATAAGCCTTGGGAGGACGAAAATGACCTAAATGTTCATCCAATTACACAAATGAACTTATTGGATGCACAAGATTGGTTAAAAACCCTAATTGGACAAGAATAAGCCTAGGGAGGACGAAAATGACCTAAATGTTCATCCAATGACACAAACACACCTATTGGATGCACAAGATTGGTTAGAAACCCTTATTGGACAAGAATAAGCCTAGGGAGGACGAAAATGACCTAAATGTTAATCCAATGACACAAATAAACTTATTGGATGCACAAGATTGGTTAAAAACCCTAATTGGACAAGAATAAGCCTAGGGAGGACGAAAATAACCTAAATGTTCATCAAATGACTAAACACACCTATTCGATGCACAAGAATGGTTAGAAACCCTAATTGGACAAGAATAAGCCTAGGGAGGACGAAAATGACCTAACTATTCATCCAATGACACAAATGAACTTATTGGATGCACAAGATTGGTTAAAAACCCTAATTGGACAAGAATAAGCCTAGGGAGGACGAAAATGACCTAAATGTTCATCCAATGACACAAACACACCTATTGGATGCACAAGATTGGTTAGAAACCCTAATTGGACAAGAATATGCCTAGGGAGGAAGAAAATGACCTAAATGTTCATCTAATGACACAAATGAACTCATTGGATGCACAAGATTGGTTAAAAACCTTAATTGGAAAAGAATAAGCCTAGGGAGGACGAAAATGACCTAAATCTTCATCCAATGACACAAACACACCTATTGGATGCACAAGATTGGTAAGAAACCCTAATTGGACAAGAATAAGCCTAGGGAGGACGAAAATGACCTAAATGTTAATCCAATGACACAAATGAAGTTATTAGATGCACAACATTGGTTAAAAACCCTAATTGGACAAGAATAAGCCTAGGGAGAACGAAAATAACCTAAATGTTCATCAAATGACTAAACACACCTATTGGATGCACAAGATTGGTTAGAAACCCTAATTGGACAAGAATAAGCCTAGGGAGGACGAAAATGACCTAAATGTTCACCCAATGACACAAATGAACTTATTGGATGCACAAGATTGGTTAAAAACCCTAATTGGACAAGAATAAGCCTAGGGAGGACGAAAATGACCTAAATGTTCATCCAATCACACAAACACACCTATTGGATGCACAAGATTGGTTAAAAACCCTAATTGGACAAGAATAAGCATAAGGAGGACGAAAATGACCTAAATGTTCATCCAACGACACAAATGAACTTATTGGACGCACAAGATTGGTTAAAAACCCTAATTTAACAAGAATAAGCCTAGGGAGGACGAAAATGACCTAAATGTTCATCCAATGACACAAACACACCTATTGGATGCACAAGATTGGTTAGAAACCCTAATTGGACAAGAATAAGCCTAGGGAGGACGAAAATGACCTAAATGTTCATCCAATGACACAAACACACCTATTGGATGCACAAGATTGGTTAAAAACCCTAATTGGACAAGAATAAGCATACGGAGGACGAAAATGACCTAAATTTTCATCAAATGACAAAAACACACCTATTGGATGCACAAGATTGGTTAGAAACCCTTATTGGACAAGAATAAGCCTTGGGAGGACAAAAATGACCTAAATGTTCATCCAATGACACAAATGAACTTATTGGATGCACAAGATTGGTTAAAAACCCTAATTGGACAAGAATAAGCCTAGGGAGGACGAAAATGACCTAAATGTTCATCCAATGACACAAACACACCTATTGGATGCACAAGATTGGTTAGAAACCCTTATTGGACAAAAATAAGCCTAGGGAGGACGAAAATGACTTAAATGTTAATCCAATGACACAAATGAACTTATTGGATGCACAAGATTGGTTAAAAACCCTAATTGGACAAGAATAAGCCTAGGGAGGACGAAAATGACCTAAATGTTCATCCAATGACACAAACACACCTATTGGATACACAAGATTGGTTAAAAACCTTAATTGTACAAGAATAAGCATAGGGAGGACGAAAATGACCTAAATGTTCATCAAATGACACAAACACACCTATTGGATGCACAAGATTGGTTAAAAACCCTAATTGGACAAGAATAAGCCTTGGAAGGACGAAAATGACCTAAATGTTCATCCAATGACACAAATGAACTTATTGGATGCACAAGATTGGTTAAAAAACCCTAATTGGACAAGAATAAGCCTAGGGAGGACGAAAATGACCTAAATGTTCATCCAATGACACAAACACACCTATTGGATGCACAAGATTGGTTAGAAACCCTAATTAGACAAGAATAAGCCTAGGGAGGACGAAAATGACCTAAAAGTTAATCCAATGACACAAATGAACTTATTGGATGCACAAGATTGGTTAAAAACCCTAATTGGACAAGAATAAGCCTAGGGAGGACGAAAATAATCTAAATGTTCATCAAATGACTAAACACACCTATTGGATGCACAAGATTGGTTAGAAACCCTAATTGGACAAGACTAAGCCTAGGGAGGACGAAAATGACGTAAATGTTCACCCAATGACACAAATGAACTTATTGGATGCACAAGATTGGTTAAAAACCCTAATTGGACAAGAATAAGCCTAGGGAGGACGAAAATGACCTAAATGTTCATCCAATGACACAAACACACCTATTGGATGCACAAGATTGGTTAAAAACCCTAATTGGACAAGAATAAGCATAGGGAGGACGAAAATGACCTAAATGTTCATCCAATGACACAAACACACCTATTGGATGCACAAGATTGGTTAGAAACCCTAATTGGACAAGAATAAGCCTAGGGAGGACGAAAATGACCTAAATATTCATCCAATGAGACAAATGAACTTATTGGATGCACAATATTGCTTAAAACCCTAATTGGACAAGAATAAGACTTGGGAGGACGAAAATGACCTAAATGTTCATCCAATGACACAAATGAACTTATTGGATGCACAAGATTGGTTAAAAACCCTAATTGGACAAGAATAAGCCTAGGGAGGACGAAAATGACCTAAATGTTCATCCAATGACACAAACACACCTATTGGATGCACAAGATTGTTTAGAAACCTTAATTGGACAAGAATAAGCCTAGGGAGGACGAAAATGACCTAAATGTTAATCCAATGACACAAATGAACTTATTGGATGCACAAGATTGGTTAAAAACCCTAATTGGACAAGAATAAGCCTAGGGAGGACGAAAATGACCTAAATGTTCATCCAATGACACAAACACACCTATTGGATGCACAAGATTGGTTAGAAACCCTAATTGGACAAGAATAAGCGTAGGGAGGACGAAAATGACCTAAATGTTAATCCAATGACACAAATGAACTTATTGGATGAACAAGATTGGTTAAAAACCCTAATTGGACAAGAATAAGCCTAGGGAGGACGAAAATGACCTAAATGGTCATACAATGACACAAACACACCTATTGGATGCACAAGATTGGTTAAAAACCCTAATTGGACAAGAATAAGCCTAGGGAGGACGAAAATGACCTAAATGTTAATCCAATGACACAAATGAACTTATTGGATGCACAAGATTGGTTAAAAACCCTAATTAGACAAGAATAAGCCTAGGGAGGACGAAAATAACCTAAATGTTCATCCAATGACACAAATGAACTTATTGGATGCACAAGATTGGTTAAAAACCCTAATTGGACAAGAATAAGCCTAGGGAGGACGAAAATGACCTAAATGTTCATCCAATGACACAAACACACCTATTGGATGCACAAGATTGGTTAAAAACCCTAATTGGACAAGAATAAGCCTAGGATGGACGAAAATGACCTAAATGTTTATCCAATGACACAAATGAACTTATTGGATGCACAAGATTGGTTAAAAACCGTAATTGGACAAGAATAAGCCTAGGGAGGACAAAAATGACCTAAATGTTCATCCAATGACACAAACACACCTATTGGATGCACAAGATTGGTTAGAAACCCTAATTGGACAAGAATAAGCCTAGGGAGGACGAAAATGACCTAAATGTTCATCCAATGACACAAATGAACTTATTGGATGCACAAGATTGGTTAAAACCCTAATTGGACAAGAATAAGACTAAGGAGGACGAAAATGACCTAAATGTTCATCCAATGACACAAACACACCTATTGGATGCACAAGATTGGTTAGAAACCCTAATTGGACAAGAATAAGCCTTGGGATGACGAAAATGACCTAAATGTTAATCCAATGACACAAATGAACTTATTGGATGCACAAGATTGGTTAAAAACCCTAATTGGACAAGAATAAGCCTAGGGAGGACGAAAATGACCTAAATGTTCATCCAATGACACAAACACACCTATTGGATGCACAAGATTGGTTAGAAACCCTAATTTGACAAGAATAAGCCTAGGGAGGACGAAAATGACTTAACTATTCATCCAATGACACAAATGAACTTATTGGATGCACAAGATTGGTTAAAACCCTAATTGGACAAGAATAAGACTAAGGAGGACGAAAATGACCTAAATGTTCATCCAATGACACAAACACACCTATTGGATGCACAAGATTGGTTAGAAACCCTAATTGGACAAGAATAAACCTTGGGATGACGAAAATGACCTAAATGTTCATCCAATGACACAAATGAACTTATTGGATGCACAAGATTGGTTAAAAACCCTAATTGGACAAGAATAAGCCTAGGGAGGACGAAAATGACCTAAATGTTCATCCAATGACACAAACACACCTATTGGATGCACAAGATTGGTTAGAAACCCTAATTGGACAAGAATAAGCCTTGGGATGACGAAAATGACCTAAATGTTCATCCAATGACACAAATGAACTTATTGGATGCACAAGATTGGTTAAAAACCCTAATTGGACAAGAATAAGCCTAGGGAGGACGAAAATGACCTAAATGTTCATCCAATGACACAAACACACCTATTGGATGCACAAGATTGGTTAGAAACCCTAATTGGACAAGAATAAACCTTGGGATGACGAAAATGACCTAAATGTTCATCCAATGACACAAATGAACTTATTGGATGCACAAGATTGGTTAAAAACCCTAATTGGACAAGAATAAGCCTAGGGAGGACGAAAATGACCTAAATGTTCATCCAATGACACAAACACACCTCTTTGATGCACAAGATTGGTTAGAAACCCTAATTGGACAAGAATAAGCCTAGGAAGGACGAAAATGACCTAAATGTTAATCCAATGACACAAATGAACTTATTGGATGCACAAGATTGGTTAAAAACCCTAATTGGACAAGAATAAGCCTAGGGAGGACGAAAATGACCTAAATGTTCATCCAATGACACAAACACACCTATTGGATGCACAAGATTGGTTAGAAACACTAATTGGACAAGAATAAGCCTAGGAAGGACGAAAATGACCTAAATGTTAATCCAATGACACAAATGAACTTATTGGATGCACAAGATTAGTTAAAAACCCCAATTGGACAAGAATAAGCCTAGGGAGGACGAAAATGACCTAAATGTTCATCCAATGACACAAACACACCTATTGGATGCACAAGATTGGTTAGAAACCCTAATTGGACAAGAATAAGCCTAGGAAGGACGAAAATGACCTAAATGTTAATCCAATGACACAAATGAACTTATTGGATGCACAAGATTGGTTAAAAACCCTAATTGGACAAGAATAAGCCTAGGGAGGACGAAAATGACCTAAATGTTCATCCAATGACACAAACACACCTATTGGATGCACAAGATTTGTTAAAAACGCTAATTGGACAAGAATAAGCCTAGGGAGGACGAAAATGACCTAAATGTTCATCCAATGACACAAACACATCTATCGGATGCACAAGATTGGTTAAAAACCCTAATTGGACAAGAATAAGCATAGGGAGGACGAAAATGACCTAAATGTTCATCCAATGACACAAACACACCTATTGGATGCACAAGATTGGTTAGAAACCCTAATTGGACAAGAATAAGCCTTGGGAGGACGAAAATGACCTAAATGTTCATCCAATGACACAAATGAACTTATTGGATGCACAAGATTGGTTAAAAACCCTAATTGGACAAGAATAAGCCTAGGGAGGATGAAAATGACCTAAATGTTCATCCAATAACACAAACACACCTATTGAATGCACAAGATTAGTTAGAAACCCTAATTGGACAAGAATAAGCCTAGGGAGGACGAAAATGACCTAAATGTTAATCCAATGACACAAATGAACTTATTAGATGCACTAGATTGCTTAAAACCCTAATTGGACAAGAATAAGACTAGGGAGGACGAAAATAACCTAAATGTTCATCCAATGACACAAACACACCTATTGGATGCACAAGATTGGTTAGAAACCCTAATTGGACAAGAATAAGCCTAGGAAGCACGAAAATGACCTAAATGTTAATCCAATGACACAAATGAACTTATTGGATGCACAAGATTGGTTAAAAACGCTAATTGGACAAGAATAAGCCTAGGGAGGACGAAGATGACCTAAATGTTCATCCAATGACACAAACACACCTATTGGATGCACAAGATTGGTTAGAAACCCTAATTGGACAAGAATAAGCCTTGGGAGGACGAAAATGACCTAAATGTTCATCCAATGACACAAATGAACTTATTGGATACACAAGATTGGTTAAAAACCCTAATTGGACAAGAATAAGCTAGGGAGGACCAAAATGACCTAAATGTTCATCCAATGACACAAACACACCTATTGGATGCACAAGATTGGTTAGAAACCCTTATTGGACAAGAATAAGCCTAGGGAGGACGAAAATGACCTAAATGTTAATCCAATGACACAAATGAACTTATTGGATGCACAAGATTGGTTAAAAACCCTAATTGGACAAGAATAAGCCTAGGGAGGACGAAAATAAACTAAATGTTCATCAAATGACTAAACACACCTATTGGATGCACAAGATTGGTTAGAAACCCTAATTGCACAAGAATGAGCCTAGGAAGGACGAAAATGACCTAAATGTTCACCCAATGACACAAATGAACTTATTGGATGCACAAGATTGGTTAAAAACCCTAATTGGACAAGAATAAGCCTAGGGAGGACGAAAATGACCTAAATGTTCATCCAATGACACAAACACACCTATTGGATGCACAAGATTGGTTAGAAACCCTAATTGGACAAAAATAAGCATAGGGAGGACGAAAATAACCTAAATGTTCATCCAATGACACAAATGAACTTATTGGATGCACAAGATTGGTTAAAAACCCTAATTGGACAAGAATAAGCCTAGGGAGGACGAAAATGACCTAAATGTTCATCCAATGACACAAACACACCTATTGGATGCACAAGATTGGTTAAAAACCTTAATTGGACAAGAATAAGCATAGGGAGGACGAAAATGACCTAAATGTTCATCAAATGACACAAACACACCTATTGGATGCACAAGATTGGTTAAAAACCCTAATTGGACAAGAATAAGCCTAGGAAGGACGAAAATGACCTAAATGTTCACCCAATGACACAAACACACCTATTGGATGCACAAGATTGGTTAGAAACCCTAATTGGACAAGAATAAGCATAGAGAGGACGAAAAAAACCTAAATGTTCATCCAATGACACAAATGAACTTATTGGATGCACAAGATTGGTTAAAAACACTAATTGGACAAGAATAAGCCTAGGGAGGATGAAAATGACCTAAATGTTCATCCAATGACACAAACACACCTATTGGATGCACAAGATTGGTTAGAAACCCTAATTGGACAAGAATATGCCTAGGGAGGACGAAAATGACCTAAATATTCAACCAATGACACAAATGAACTTATTGGATGCACAAGATTGCTTAAAACCCTAATTGGACAAGAATAAGACTAGGGAGGACGAAAATGACCTAAATGTTCATCCAATGACACAAATGAACTTATTGGATGCACAAGATTGGTTAAAAACCATGATTGGAAAAGAATAAGCCTAGGGAGGACGAAAATGACCTAAATGTTAATCCAATGACACAAATGAACTTATTGGATGCACAAGATTGGTTAAAAACCCTAATTGGACAAGAATAAGCCTAGGGAGGACGAAAATAATCTAAATGTTCATCAAATGACTAAACACACCTATTGGATGCACAAGATTGGTTAGAAACCCTAATTGGACAAGAATAAGCCTAGGGAGGACGAAAATGACCTAAATGTTCACCCAATTACACAAATGAACTTATTGGATGCACAAAATTGGTTAAAAACCCTAATTGGACAAGAATAAGCCTAGTGAGGACGAAAATGACCTAAATGTTCATCCAATGACACAAATGAACTTATTGGATGCACAAGATTGGTTAAAAACCCAAATTGGACAAGAATAAGCCTAGGGAGGACGAAAATGACCTAAATGTTCATCCTATGACACAAACACACCTATTGGATGCACAAGATTGGTTAAAAACCCTAATTGCACAAGAATAAGCATAGGGAGGACGAAAATGACCTAAATGTTCATCCAATGACACAAACACACCTATTGGATGCACAAGATTGGTTAGAAACCCTAATTGGACAAGAATAAGCCTAGGGAGGACGAAAATGACCTAAATATTCATCCAATGACACAAATGAACTTATTGGATGCACAAGATTGGTTAAAAACTCTAATTGGACAAGAATAAGCCTAGGGAGGACGAAAATGACCTAAATGTTAATCCAATGACACAAATGAACTTATTGGATGCAAAAGATTGCTTAAAACCCTAGTTGGACAAGAATAAGCCTAGGGAGGACGAAAATGACCAAAATGTTCATCCAATGACACAAACACACCTATTGGATGCACAAGATTGGTTAAAAACCCTAATTGCACAAGAATAAGCCTAGGGAGGACGAAAATGACCTAAATGTTCATCCAATTACACAAATGAACTTATTGGATGCACAAGATTGGTTAAAAACCCTAATTGGACAAAAATAAAACTAGGGAGGACGAAAATGACCTAAATGTTCATCCAATGACACAAACACACCTATTGGATGCCCAAGATTGGTTAGAAACCCTAATTGGACAAGAATAAGCCTAGGGAGGACGAAAATGACCTAAATGTTCATCCAATGACACAAACACACCTATTGGATGCACAAGATTGGTTAGAAACCCTAATTGGACAAGAATAAGCCTAGGGAGGACGAAAATGACCTAAATGTTCACCCAATGACACAAATGAACTTATTGGATGCCCAAGATTGGTTTAAAACCCTAATTGGACAAGAATAAGCCTAGGGAGGACGAAAATGACCTAAATGTTCATCCAATGACACAAACACACCTATTGGACGCACAAGATTGGTTAAAAACACTAATTGGACAAGAATAAGCATAGGGAGGACGAAAATGACCTAAATGTTCATCCAATGACACAAACACAACTATTGGATGCACAAGATTGGTTAGAAACCCTAATTGGACTAGAATAAGCCTAGGGAGGACGAAAATGACCTAAATATTCATACAATGACACAAATGAACTTATTGGATGCACAAGATTGCTTAAAACCCTAATTGGACAAGAATAAGACTAGGGAGGACGAAAATGAGCTAAATGTTCATCAAATGACACAAACACACCTATTGGATGCACAAGATTGGTTAGAAACCCTAATTGGACAAGAATAAGCCTAGGGAGGATGAAAATGACCTAAATATTCATCCAATGACACAAATGAACTAATTGGATGCACAAGATTGCTTAAAACCCTAATTGGACAAGAATAAGACTAGGGAGGATGAAAATAACCTAAATGTTCATCCAATGACACAAACACACCTATTGGATGCACAAGATTGGTTAGAAACCCTAATTGGACAAGAATAAGCCTAGGGTGGACGAAAATGACCTAAATATTCATACAATGACACAAATGAACTTATTGGATGCACAAGATTGCTTAAAACCCTAATTGGACAAGAATAAGACTAGGGAGGACGAAAATGAGCTAAATGTTCATCAAATGACACAAACACACCTATTGGATGCACAAGATTGGTTAGAAACCCTAATTGGACAAGAATAAGCCTAGGGAGGATGAAAATGACCTAAATATTCATCCAATGACACAAATGAACTTATTGGATGCACAAGATTGCTTAAAACCCTAATTGGACAAGAATAAGACTAGGGAGGATGAAAATAACCTAAATGTTCATCCAATGACACAAACACACCTATTGGATGCACAAGATCTGTTAGAAACCCTAATTGGACAAGAATAAGCCTAGGAAGGACGAAAATGACCTAAATGTTAATCCAATGACACAAATGAACTTATTGGATGCACAAGATTGGTTAAAAACCCTAATTGGACAAGAATAAGCCTAGGAAGGACGAAAATGACCTAAATGTTCATCCAATGACACAAACACACCTATTGGATGCACAAGATTGGTTAGAAACCCTAATTGGACAAGAATAAGCCCAGGAAGGACGAAAATGACCTAAATGTTCATTCAATGACACAAATGAACTTATTGGACGCACAAGATTGCTTAAAACCCTAATTGGACAAGAATAAGACTAGGGAGGACGAAAATGACCTAAATGTTCATCCAATGACACAAACACACCTATTGGATGCACAAGATTGGTTAGAAACCCTAATTGGACAAGAATAAGCCTAGGAAGGACGAAAATGACCTAAATGTTAATCCAATGACACAAATGAACTTATTGGATGCACAAGATTGGTTAAAAACCCTAATTGGACAAGAATAAGCCTAGGGAGGACGAAAATGACCTAAATGTTAATCCAATGACACAAACACACCTATTGGATGCACAAGATTGGTCAGAAACCCTAATTGGACAAGAATAAGCCAATGAAGGACGAGAATGACCTAAATGTTCATCCAATGACACAAATGAACTTATTGGACGCACAAGATTGCTTAAAACCCTAATTGGACAAGAATAAGACTAGGGAGGACGAAAATGACCTAAATGTTCATCCAATGACACAAACACACCTATTGGATGCACAAGATTGGTTAGAAACCCTAATTGGACAAGAATAAGCCTAGGAAGGACGAAAATGACCTAAATATTAATCCAATGACACAAATGAACTTATTGGATGCACAAGATTGGTTAAAAAACCCTAATTAGACAAGAATAATCCTAGGGAAGACGAAAATGACCTAAATATTCATCCAATGACACAAACACACCTATTGGATGCACAAGATTGGTTAGAAACCCTAATTGGACAAGAATAAGCCTAGGGAGGACGAAAATGACCTAAATATTCATCCAATGACACAAATGAACTTCTTGGATGCACAAGATTGCTTAAAACCCTAATTGGACAAGAATAAGACTAGGGAGGACGAAAATGACCTAAATGTTCATCCAATGACACAAACACACCTATTGGATGCACAAGATTGGTTAGAAACCCTAATTGGACAAGAATAAGCCTAGGGAGGACGAAAATGGCTTAACTATTCATCCAATGACACAAATGAACTTATTGGATGCACAAGATTGCTTAAAACCCTAATTGGACAAGAATAAGACTAGGGAGGACGAAAATGACCTAAATGTTCATCCAATGACACAAACACACCTATTGGATGCACAAGATTGGTTAGAAACCCTAATTGGACAAGAATATGCCTAGGGAGGATGAAAATGACCTAAATATTCATCCAATGACACAAATGAACTTATTGGAAGCACAAGATTGCTTAAAACCCTAATTGGACAAGAATAAGACTAGAGAGGACGAAAATGACCTAAATGTTCATCCAATGACACAAACACACCTATTGGATGCACAAGATTGGTTAGAAACCCTAATTGGACAAGAATAAGCCTTGGGAGGACGAAAATGACCTAAATGTTCATCCAATGACACAAATGAACTTATTGGATGCACTAGATTGGTTAAAAACCCTAATTGGACAAGAATAAGCCTAGGGAGGGCGAAAATGACCTAAATGTTCATCCAATGACACAAATGAACTTATTGGATGCACAAGATTGGTTAAAAACCCTAATTGGACAAGAATAAGACTAGGGAGGACGAAAATGACCTAAATGTTCATCCAATGACATAAATTAACTTATTGGACGCACATGATTGGGTAAAAACCCTAATTGGACAAGAATAAGCCTAGGGATGACGAAAATGACCTAAATGTTAATCCAATGACACAAATGAACTTATTAGATGCACAAGATTGGTTAAAAACCCTAATTGGACAAGAATAAGCCTAGGGAGGACGAAAATGACCTAAATGTTCATCCAATGACACAAACACACCTATTGGATGCACAAGATTGGTTAAAAACCCTAATTGCACAAGAATAAGCCTAGGGAGGGCGAAAATGACCTAAATGTTCATCCAATGACACAAATGAACTTATTGGATGCACAAGATTGGTTAAAAACCCTAATTGGACAAGAATAAGACTAGGGAGGACGAAAATGACCTAAATGTTAATCCAATGACACAAATGAACTTATTGGATGCACAAGATTGGTTAAAAACCCTAATTGGACAAGAATAAGACTAGGGAGGACGAAAATGACCTAAATGTTCATCCAATGACACAAACACACCTATTGGATGCACATGATTGGTTAGAAACCCTAATTGGACAAGAATAAGCCTAGGGAGGACGAAAATGACCTAAATGTTCATCCAATGACACAAATGAACTTATTGGATGCACAAGATTGGTTAAAAACCCTAATTGGACAAGAATAAGCCTAGGGTGGATGAAAATGACCTAAATGTTTATCCAATGACACAAAGGAACTTATTGGATGCACAAGATTGGTTAAAAACCCTAATTGGACAAGAATAAGCCTAGGGAGGACGAAAATGACCTAAATGTTCATCCAATGACACAAACACACCTATTGGATGCACAAGATTGGTTAAAAACCCTAATTGGACAAGAATAAGCCAAAGGAGGACGAAAATGACCTAAATGTTCATCCAATGACACAAACACAGCTATTGGATGCACAAGATTGGTTAAAAACCCTAATTGGACAAGAATAAGCCTAGGGAGGACGAAAATGACCTAAATGTTCATCCAATGACACAAACACACCTATTGGATGCACAAGATTGGTTAAAAATCATAATTGGACAAGAATAAGCCTAGGGAGGACGAAAATGACCTAAATGTTCATCCAATGACACAAATGAACTTATTGGATGCACAAGATTGGTTAAAAACCCTAATTGGACAAGAATAAGCTTATGGTGGACGAAAATGAACTAAATGTTCATCCAATGACACAAACACACCTATTGGATGCACAAGATTGGTTAAAAATCATAATTGGACAAAAATAAGCCTAGGGAGGACGAAAATGACCTAAATGTTCATCCAATGACACAAACACACCTATTGGATGCACAAGATTGGTTAGAAACCCTAATTGGACAAGAATAAGCCTAGGGAGGACGAAAATGACCTAAATGTTCATCCAATGACACAAATGAACTTATTGGATGCACAAGATTGGTTAAAAACCCTAATTGGACAAGAATAAGCCTAGGGAGGACGAAAAATGACCTAAATGTTCATCCAATGACACAAATGAACTTATTGGATGAACAAGATTGCTTAAAACCCTAATTGGACAAGAATAAGCCTAGGGAGGACGAAAATGACCTAAATGTTCATCCAATGACACAAATGAACTTATTGGATGCACAAGATTGGTTAAAAACCCTAATTGGACAAGAATAAGCCTTGGGAGGACGAAAATGACATAAATGTTTATCCAATGACACAAACACACCTATTGGATGCACAGGATTGGTTAGAAACCCTAATTGGACAAGAATAAGCCTAGGGAGGACGAAAATGACCTAAATGTTCATCCAATGACACAAATGAACTTATTGGATGCACAAGATTGGTTAAAAACCCTAATTGGACAAGAATAAGCCTAGGGAGGACGAAAATGACCTAAATGTTCATCCAATGACACAAATGAACTTATTGGATGCACAAGATTGGTTAAAAACCCTAATTGGACAAGAATAAGCCTAGGGAGGATGAAAATCACCTAAATGTTCATCCAATGACACAAATGAACCTATTGGATGCACAAGATTGGTTATAAACCCTAATTGGACAAGAATAAGCCTAGGGAGAACGAAAATGACTTAAATCTTAATCCAATGACACAAACACACCTATTGGATGCACAAGATTGGTTAAAAACCCTAATTGGACAAGAATAAGCCTAGGGAGGACGAAAATGACCTAAATGTTCATCCAATGACACAAATGAACTTATTGGATGCACAAGATTGCTTAAAAACCCTAATTGGACAAGAATAAGCCTAGGGAGGACGAAAATGACCTAAATGTTCATCCAATGACACAAATGAACTTATTGGATGCACAACATTGCTTAAAAACCCTAATTGGACAAGAATAAGCCTAGGGAGGACGAAAATGACCTAAATGTTCATCCAATGACACAAATACACCTATTGGATGCACAAGATTGGTTAAAAACCCTAATTGGACAAGAATAAGCCTAGGGAGGACGAAAATGACCTAAATATTCATCCAATGACACAAATGAACTTATTGGATGCACAAGATTGCTTAAAACCCTAATTGGACAAGAATAAGACTAGGGAGGACCAAAATGACCTAAATGTTCATCCAATGACACAAATACAACTATTGGATGCAAAAGATTGGTTAGAAACCCTAATTGGACAGGAATAAGCCTAGGGAGGACGAAAATGACCTAAATGTTCATCCAATGACACAAATGAACTTATTGGATGCACAAGATTGCTTAAAAACCCTAATTGGACAAGAATAAGCCTAGGGAGGACGAAAATGACCTAAATGTTCATCCAATGACAAAAATGAACTTATTGGATGCACAAGATAGCTTAAACCCTAATTGGACAAGAATAAGACTAGGGAGGACGAAAATGACCTAAATGATCATCCAATGACACAAACGCACCTATTGGATGCACAAGATTTGTTAGAAACCCTAATTGGACAAGAATAAGCCTAGGGAGGACGAAAATGACCTAAATGTTCATCCAATGACACAAATGAACTTATTGGATGCACAAGATTGCTTAAAAACCCTAATTGGACAATAAAAAGCCTAGGGTGGACGAAAATGACCTAAATGTTCATCCAATGACACAAATGAACTTATTGGATGCACAAGATTGCTTAAAACCCTAATTGGACAAGAATAAGACTAGGGAGGACGAAAATGACCTAAATGTTCATCCAATGACACAAACACACCTATTGGATGCACAAGATTGGTTAAAACCCTAATTGGACAAGAATAAGCCTAGGGAGGACGAAAATGACCTAAATGTTCATCCAATGACACAAACACACCTATTGGATGCACACGATTGGTTAGAAACCCTAATTTGACAAGAATAAGCCTAGGGAGGACGAAAATGACCTAACTATTCATCCAATGACACAAATGAACTTATTGGATGCACAAGATTGGTTAAAAACCCTAATTGGAAAAGAATAAGCCTAGGGAGGACGAAAATGACCTAAATGTTCATCCAATGAAACAAACACACCTATTGGATGCACAAGATTGGTTAGAAACCCTAATTGGACAAGAATAAGCCTAGGGAGGATGAAAATGACCTAAATGTTAATCCAATGACACAAATGAACTTATTGGATGCACAAGATTGATTAAAAACCCTAATTGGACAAGAATAAGCCTAGGGAGGACGAAAATAACCTAAATGTTCATCAAATGACTAAACACACCTATTGGATGCACAAGATTGGTTAAAAACCCTAATTGGACAAGAATAAGCCTAGGGAGGACGAAAATGACCTAAATGTTCATCCAATGACACAAACACACCTATTGGATGCACAAGATTGGTTAAAAACCCTAATTGGACAACAATAAGCATAGGGAGGACGAAAATGACCTAAATGTTCCTCCAATGAAACAAACACACCTATTGGATGCACAAGATTCGTTAGAAACCCTAATTGGACAAGAATAAGCCTAGGGAGGACGAAAATGACCTAAATGTTCATCCAATGACACAAATGAACTTATTGGATGCACAAGATTGGTTAAAAACCCTAATTGGACAAGAATAAGCCTAGGGAGGACGAAAATAACCTAAATGTTCATCAAATGACTAAACACACCTATTGGATGCACAAGATTGGTTAAAAACCCTGATTGGACAAGAATAAGCCTAGGGAGGACGAAAATGACCTAAATGTTCATCCAATGACACAAACACACCTATTGGATGCACAAGATTGGTTAAAAACCCTAATTGGACAAGAATAAGACTAGGGAGGACGAAAATGACCTAAATGTTCATCCAATGACACAAACACACCTATTGGATTCACAAGATTGTTTAGAAACCCTAATTGGACAAGAATAAGCCTAGGGAGGATGAAAATGACCTAGATATTCATCCAATGACACAAATGAACTTATTGGATGCACAAGATTGCTTAAAACCCTAATTGGACAAGAATAAGACTAGGGAGGACGAAAATGACCTAAATGTTCATCCAATGACACAAACACACCTATTGGATGCACAAGATTGGTTAGAAACCCTAATTGGACAAGAATAAGCCTTGGGAGGACGAAAATGACCTAAATGTTCATCCAATGACACAAATGAACTTATTGGATGCACAAGATTGGTTAAAAACCCTAATTGGACAAGAATAAGCCTAATGAGGACGAAAATGACCTAAATGTTCATCCAATGACACAAACACACCTATTAGATGCACAAGATTGGTTAGAAACCCTAATTGGACAAGAATAAGCCTAGGGAGGACGAAAATGACCTAAATATTCATCCAATGACACAAATGAACTTATTGGATGCACAAGATTGCTTAAAACCCTAATTGGACAAGAATAAGACTAGGGAGGACGAAAATGACCTAAATGTTCATCCAATGACACAAACACACCTATTGGATGCACAAGATTGGTTAGAAACCCTAATTGGACAAGAATAAGCCTAGGAAGGACGAAAAAGACCTAAATGTTCATCCAATGTCACAAACACACCTATTGGATGCACAAGATTGGTTAAAAACCCTAATTGGACAAGAATAAGGCTAGGGAGGATGAAAATAACCTAAATGTTAATCCAATGACACAAATGAACTTATTGGATGCACAAGATTGGTTAAAAACCCTAATTGGACAAGAATAAGCCTAGGGAGGACGAAAATGACCTAAATGTTCATCCAATGACACAAACACACCTATTGGATGCACAAGATTGGTTAAAAACCTTAATTGGACAAGAATAAGCATAGGGAGGACGAAAATGACCTAAATGTTCATCAAATGACACAAACACAACTATTGGATGCACAAGATTGGTTAAAAACCCTAATTGGACAAGAATAAGCCTAGGAAGGACGAAAATGACCTAAATGTTCACCCAATGACACAAACACACCTATTGGATGCACAAGATTGGTTAGAAACCCTAATTGGACAAGAATAAGCATAGGGAGGACGAAAATAACCTAAATGTTCATCCAATGACACAAATGAACTTATTGGATGCACAAGATTGGTTAAAAACCCTAATTGGACAAGAATAAGCCTAGGGAGGATGAAAATGACCTAAATGTTCATCCAATGACACAAACACACCTATTGGATGCACAAGATTGGTTAAAAACCCTAATTGGACAAGAATAAGCCTAGGCAGGACGAAAATGACCTAAATGTTCATCCAATGACACAAATGAACTTATTGGATGCACAATATTGGTTAAAAACCCTAATTGGACAAGAATAAGACTAGGGAGGACGAAAATGACCTAAATGTTCATCCAATGACACAAACACACCTATTGGATGCACAAGATTGGTTAGAAACCCTAATTGGACAAGAATAAGCATAGGGAGGACGAAAATAACCTAAATGTTCATCCAATGACACAAATGAACTTATTGGATGCACAAGATTGGTTAAAAACCCTAATTGGACAAGAATAAGCCTAGGGAGGACGAAAATGACCTAAATGTTCATCCAATAACACAAACACACATATTTGCTGCACAAGATTGGTTAGAAACCCTAATTGGACAAGAATAAGCCTAGGAAGGACGAAAATGACCTAAATGTTAATCCAATGACACAAATGAACTTATTGGATGCACAAGATTGGTTAAAAACCCTAATTGGACAAGAATAAGCCTAGGGAGGACGAAAATGACCTAAATGTTCATCCAATGACACAAACACACCTATTGGATGCACAAGATTGGTTAAAAATCCTAATTGGACAAGAATAAGCCTAGGGAGGACGAAAATGACCTAAATGTTCATCCAATGACACAAACACACCTATTGGATGCACAAGATTGGTTAGAAACCCTAATTTGACAATAATAAGCCTAGGGAGGATGAAAATGACCTAACTATTCATCCAATGACACAAATGAACTTATTGGATGCACAAGATTGCTTAAAACCCTAATTGGACAAGAATAAGACTAGGGAGGACGAAAATGACCTAAATGTTCATCCAATGACACAAACACACCTATTGGATGCACAAGATTGGTTAGAAACCCTAATTGGACTAGAAAAAGTCTAGGGAGGACGAAAATGACCTAAATGTTAATCCAATGACACAAATGAAGTTATTGGATGCACAAGATAGCTTAAAACCCTAATTGGAAAAGAATAAGACTAGGGAGGACGAAAATAACCTAAATGTTCATCCAATGACACAAACACACCTATTGGATGCACAAGATTGGTTAGAAACCCTAATTTGACAAGAATAAGCATAGGGAGGACGAAAATGACCTAACTATTCATCCAATGACACAAATGAACTTATTGGATGCACAAGATTGCTTAAAACCCTAATTGGACAAGAATAAGACTAGGGAGGACGAAAATGACCTAAATGTTCATCCAATGACACAAACACACCTATTGGATGCACAAGATTGGTTAGAAACCCTAATTGGACAAGAATAAGCCTTGGGAGGACGAAAATGGCCTAAATGTTCATCCAATGACACAAACACACCTATTGGATGCACAAGATTGTTTAGAAACCCTAATTGGACAAGAAAAAGCCTAGGGAGGACGAAAATGACCTAACTATTCATCCAATGACACAAATGAACTTATTGGATGCACAAGATTGCTTAAAACCCTAATTGGACAAGAATAAGACTAGGGAGGACGAAAATGACCTAAATGTTCATCCAATGACACAAACACACCTATTGGATGCACAAGATTGGTTAGAAACCCTAATTGGACAAGAATAAGCCTTGGGAGGACGAAAATGACCTAAATGTTCATCCAATGACACAAATGAACTTATTGGATGCACAAGATTGGTTAAAAACCCTAATTGGAAAAGAATAAGCATAGGGATGACGAAAATGACCTAAATGTTCATCCAATGACACAAACACACCTATTGGTTGCACAAGATTGGTTAGAAACCCTAATTGGACAAGAATAAGCCTAGGTAGGACGAAAATGACCTAAATGTTAATCCAATGACACAAATGAACTTATTGGATGCACAAGATTGGTTAAAAACCCTAATTGGACAAGAATAAGCCTAGGGAGGACGAAAATGACCTAAATGTTCATCCAATGACACAAACACACCTATTGGATGCACAAGATTGGTTAAAAACCCTAATTGGACAAGAATAAGCCTAGGGAGGACGAAAATGACCTAAATGTTCATCCAATGACACAAACACACCAATTGGATGCACACGATTGGTTAGAAACCCTAATTTGACAAGAATAAGCCTAGGGAGGACGAAAATGACCTAACTATTCATCCAATGACACAAATAAACTTATTGGATGCACAAGATTACTTAAAACCCTAATTGGACAAGAATAAGACTAGGGAGGACGAAAATAACCTAAATGTTCATCCAATGACACAAACACACCTATTGGATGCACAAGATTGGTTAGAAACCCTAATTTGACAAGAATAAGCCTAGGGAGGACCAAAATGACCTAAATATTCATCCAATGACACAAATGAACTTATTGGATGCACAAGATTGCTTAAAACCCTAATTGGACAAGAATAAGACTAGGGAGGACGAAAATGACCTAAATGTTCATCCAATGACACAAACACACCTATTGGATGCACAAGAGTGGTTAGAAACCCTAATTGGACAAGAATAAGCCTTGGGAGGAAGAAAATGACCTAAATGTTCATCCAATGACACAAATGAACTTATTGGATGCACAAGATTGGTTACAAACCCTAATTGGGCAAGAATAAGCCTAGGGAGGACGAAAATGACCTAAATGTTGATCCAATGACACAAACACACCTATTGGATGCACAAGATTGGTTAGAAACCCTAATTGGACAAGAAAAAGCCTAGGGAGGACGAAAATGACCTAAATGTTAATCCAATGACACAAATGAACTTATTGGATGCACAAGATTGGTTAAAAACCCTAATTGGACAAGAATAAGCCTAGGGAGGACGAAAATAACCTAAATGTTGATCAAATGACTAAACACACCTATTGGATGCACAAGATTGGTTAGAAACCCTAATTGGACAAGAATAAGCCTAGGGAGGACGAAAATGACCTAAATGTTCATCCAATGACACAAATGAACTTATTGGATGCACAAGATTGGTTAAAAACCCTAATTGGACAAGAATAAGCCTAGGGAGGACAAAAATGACCTCAATGTTCATCCAACGACACAAATGAACTTATTGGATGCACAAGATTGGTTAAAAACCCTAATTGGACAAGAATAAGCCTAGGGAGGACGAAAATGACCTAAATGTTCATCCAATGACACAAACACACCTATTGGATGCACAAGATTGGTTAGAAACCCTAATTGGACAAGAATATGCCTAGGGAGGATGAAAATGACTTCAATATTCATCCAATGACCCAAATGAACTTATTGGATGCACAAGATTGCTTAAAACCCTAATTGGACAAGAATAAGACTAGGGAGGACGAAAATGACCTAAATGTTCATCCAATGACACAAACACACCTATTGGATGCACAAGATTGGTTAGAAACCCTAATTGGACAAGAATAAGCCTTGGGAGGACGAAAATGACCTAAATGTTCATCCAATGACACAAATGAACTTATTGGATGCACAAGATTGGTTAAAAACCCTAATTGGACAAGAATAAGCCTAATGAGGACGAAAATGACCTAAATGTTCATCCAATGACACAAACACACCTATTAGATGCACAAGATTGGTTAGAAACCCTAATTGGACAAGAATAAGCCTAGGGAGGACGAAAATGACCTAAATATTCATCCAATGACACAAATGAACTTATTGGATGCACAAGATTGCTTAAAACCCTAATTGGACAAGAATAAGACTAGGGAGGACGAAAATGACCTAAATGTTCATCCAATGACACAAACACACCTATTGGATGCACAAGATTGGTTAGAAACCCTAATTGGACAAGAATAAGCCTAGGGAGAACGAAAATGACCTAAGTGTTCATCCAATGACACAAATGAACTTATTGGATGCCCATGATTGGTTAAAAACCCTAATTTGACAACAATAAGCCTAGGGAGGACGACAATGACCTAAATGTTCATCCAATGACACAAACACACCCATTGGATGCACAAGATTGGTTAAAAACCCTAATTGGACAAGAATAAGCCTAGGGAGGACGAAAATGACCTAACTATTCATCCAATGACACAAATGAACTTATTGGATGCACAAGATTGGTTAAAAACCCTAATTGGACAAGAATAAGCCTAGGGAGGACGAAAATGACCTAAATGTTCATCCAATGACACAAACACACCTATTGGATGCACAAGATTGGTTAGAAACCCTAATTGGACAAGAATAAGCCTAGGGAGGACGAAAATGACCTAAATGTTAATCCAATGACACAAATGAACTTATTTGATGCACAAGATTGGTTAAAAACCCTAATTGGTCAAGAATAAGCCTAGGAAGGACGAAAATTACCTAAATGTTAATCCAATGACACAAATGAACTTATTGGAGGCACAAGATTGGTTAAAAACCCTAATTGGACAAGAATAAGCCTAGGGAGGATGAAAATGACCTAAATGTTCATCCAATGACACAAACACACCTATTGGATGCACAAGATTGGTTAGAAACCCTAATTGGACAAGAATAAGCCTTGGGAGGACGAAAATGACCTAAATGTTCATCCAATGACACAAATGAACTTATTGGATGCACAAGATTGGTTAAAAACCCTAATTGGACAAGAATAAGCCTAGGGAGGACGAAAATGACCTAAATGTTCATCCAATGACACAAACACACCTATTGGATGCACAAGATTGGTTAGAAACCATAATTGGGCAAGAATAAGCCTAGGGAGGAGGAAAATGACCTAAATGTTCATCCAATGACACAATTGAACTTATTGGATCCACAAGATTGCTTAAAACCCTAATTGGACAAGAATAAGACTAGGGAGGACGAAAATGACCTAAATGTTCATCCAATGACACAAACACACCTATTGGATGCACAAGATTGGTTAAAAACCCTAATTGGACAAGAATAAGCCTAGGGAGGACGAAAATGACCTAAATGTTCATCCAATGACACAAATTAACTTATTGGATGCACAAGATTGGTTAAAAACCCTAATTGGACAAGAATAAGCCTTAGGAGGACGAAAATGACATAAATGTTCATCCAATGACACAAATGAACTTATTGGATGCACAAGATTAGTTAAAAACCCTAATTGGACAAGAATAAGCCTAGGGTGGACGAAAATGACCTAAATGTTCATCCAACGACACAAATGAACTTATTGGATGCACAAGATTGGTTAAAAACCCTAATTGGACAAGAATAAGCCTAGGGAGGACGAAAATGACCTAAATGTTCATCCAATGACACAAACACACCTATTGGATGCACAAGATTGGTTAAAAACCCTAATTGGACAAGAATAAGCCTAGGGAGGACGAAAATGACTTAAATGTTTATCCAATGACACAAATGAACTTATTGGATGCACAAGATTGGTTAAAAAACCTAATTGGACAAGAATAAGCCTAGGGAGGACGAAAATGACCTAAATGTTCATCCAATGACACAAACACACCTATTGGATGCACAAGATTGGTTAAAAACCCTAATTGGACAAGAATAAGCCTAGGGAGGACGAAAATGACCTAAATGTTCATCCAATGACACAAATACACCTATTGGATGCACAAGATTGGTTATAAACCCTAATTGTCCAAGAATAAGCCTAGGGAGGACGAAAATGACCTAAATGTTCATCCAATGACACAAACACACCTATTGGATGCACAAGATTGGTTAAAAACCCTAATTGGACAAGAATAAGCCTAGGGAGGACGAAAATGACCTAAATGTTCATCCAATGACACAAACACACCTATTGGATGCACAAGATTGGTTAGAAACCCTAATTGGACAAGAATAAGCCTAGGGAGGACGAAAATGACCTAAATGTTCATCCAATGACACAAATGAACTTATCGGATGCACAAGATTGGTTAAAAACCCTAATTGGACAAGAATAAGCCTAGGGAGGACGAAAATGACCTAAATGTTCATCCAATGACACAAACACACTTATTGGATGCAAAAGATTGGTTAAAAACCCTAATTGGACAAGAATAAGCCTAGGGTGGACGAAAATGACCTAAATTATTATCGAATGACACAAATGAACTTATTGGATGCACAAGATTGGTTAAAAACCCTAATTGGACAAGAATAAGCCTAGGGAGGACGAAAATGACCTAAATGTTCATCCAATGACACAAACACACCTATTGGATGCACAAGATTGGTTAAAAACCCTAATTGGACAAGAATAAGCCTAGGGAAGACGAAAATGACCTAAATGTTCATCCAATGACACAATTGAACTTATTGGATGCACAAGATTGGTTAAAAACCCTAATGGGACAAGAATAAGCCAAGGGAGGACGAAAATGACCTAAATGTTCATCCAATGTCACAAACAAACCTATTGGATGCACAAGATTGATTAGAAACACTAATGGGACAAGAATGAGCCTAGGGTGGACGAAAATGACCTAAATGTTCATCCAATGACACAATTGAACTTATTGGATGCACAAGATTTGTTAAAAACCCTATTGGGACAAGAATAAGCCTAGGGAGGACGAAAAAGACCTAAATGTTCATCCAATGTCACAAACACACCTATTGGATGCACAAGATTGGTTAGAAACCCTAATTGGACAAGAATAAGCCTAGGGAGGACGAAAATGACCTAAATATTCATCCAATGACACAAATGAACTTATTGGATGCACAAGATTGCTTAAAATCCTAATTGGACAAGAATAAGACTAGGGAGGAAGAAAATGACCTAAATGTTCATCCAATGACACAAACACACCCATTGGATGCACAAGATTGGTTAAAAACCCTAATTGGACAAGAATAAGCCTAGGGAGGACGAAAATGACCTAAATGTTCATCCAATGACACAAACACACCTATTGGATGCACAAGATTTGTTAGAAACCCTAATTGGACAAGAATAAGCCTAGGGAGGACGAAAATGACCTAAATGTTAATCCAATGACGCAAATGAACTTATTGGATGCACAAGATTGGTTAAAAACCCTAATTGGACAAGAATAACCCTAGGGAGGACGAAAATGACCTAAATGTTCATCCAATGACACAAACACACCTATTGGATGCACAAGATTGGTTAAAATCCCTAATTGGACAAGAATAAGCCTAGGGAGGACGAAAATGACCTAAATAATAATCCAATGACACAAATGAACTTATTGCATGCACAAGATTGCTTAAAACCCTAATTGGACAAGAATAAGCCTAGGGAGGACGAAAATGACCAAAATGTTCATCCAATGACACAAACACACCTATTGGATGCACAAGATTGTTTAGAAACCCTAATTGGACAAGAATAAGCCTAGGGAGGACGAAAATGACCTAAATGTTCATCCAATTACACAAATGAACATATTGGATGCACAAGATCGGTTAAAAACCCTAATTGGACAAGAATAAGCCTAGGGAAGACGAAAATGACCTAAATGTTCATCCAATGACACAATTGAACTTATTGGATGCACAAGATTGGTTAAAAACCCTAATGGGACAAGAATAAGCCTAGGGAGGACGAAAATGACCTAAATGTTCATCCAATGTCACAAACACACCTATTGGATGCACAAGATTGGTTAGAAACCCTAATTGGACAAGAATAAGCCTAGGGAGTACGAAAATGACCTAAATGTTCACCCAATGACACAAATGAACTTATTGGATGCACAAGATTGGTTAAAAACCGTAATTGGACAAGAATAAGCCTAGGGAGGACAAAAATGATCTAAATGTTCATCCAATGACACAATTGAACTTATTGGATGCACAAGATTGGTTAAAAACCCTAATTGGACAAAAATAAGCCTAGGGAGGACGAAAATGACCTAAATGTTCATCCAATGACACAAACACACCTATTGGATGCACAAGATTGGTTAGAAACCCTAATTGGACAAGAATAAGCCTAGGGAAGACGAAAATGACCTAAATGTTCATCCAATGACACAAACACACCTATTGGATGCACAAGATTGGTTACAAACCCTAATTGGAAAGGAATAAGCCTAGGGTGGACGAAAATGACCTAAATGTTTATCCAATGACACAAATGAACTTATTGGACGCACAAGATTGCTTAAAAACCCTAATTGGACAAGAATAAGCCTAGGGAGGACGAAAATAACCTAAATGTTCATCCAATGACACAAACACACCTATTGGATGCACAAGATTGGTTAGAAACCCTAATTGGACAAGAATAAGCCTAGGGAGGAAGAAAATGACCCCAAATGTTCACCCAATGACACAAATGAACTTATTGGATGCACAAGATTGGTTAAAAACCCTAATTGGACAAGAATAAGCCTAGGGAGGACGAAAATGACCTAAATGTTCATCCAATGACACAAACACACCTATTGGATGCACAAGATTGGTTAGAAATCCTAATTGGACAAGAATAAGCCTAGGGAGGACGAAAATGACCTAAATGTTAATCCAATGACACAAATGAACTTATTGGATGCACAAGATTGGTTAAAAACTGTAATTGGACAAGAATAAGCCTAGGGAGGACGAAAATGACCTAAATGTTCATCCAATGACACAAACACACCTATTGGATGCACAAGATTGGTTAAAAACCCTAATTGGACAAGAATAAGCCTAGGGAGGACGAAAATGACCTAAATGTTCATCCAATGACACAAACACACCTATTGGATGCACAAGATTGGTTAAAAACCCTAATTGGACAAGAATAAGCCTAGGGAGGACGAAAATGACCTAAAAGTTCATCCACTGACACAAACACACCTATTGGATGCAAAAGATTGGTTAGAAACCCTAATTGGACAAGAATAAGCCTAGGGAGGACGAAAATGACATTAATGTTCATCCAATGACACAAATGAACTTATTGGATGCACAAGATTGGTTAAAAACCCTAATTGGACAAGAATAAGCCTAGGGAGGACGAAAATGACCTAAATGTTCATCCAATGACACAAACACACCTATTGGATGCACAAGATTGGTTAAAAACCCTAATTGGACAAGAATAAGCCTAGGGAGGACGAAAATGACTTAAATGTTCATCCAATGACACAAATGAACTTATTGGATGCATAAGATTGGTTAAAAACCCTAATTGGACAAGAATAAGCTTAGGGTGGACGAAAATGACCTAATTGTTCATCCAATGACACAAATGAACTTATTGGATGCACAAGATTGGTTAAAAACCCTAATTGGACAAGAATAAGCCTAGGGAGGACGAAAATGACCTAAATGTTCATCCAATGACACAAACACACCTATTGGATGCACAAGATTGGTTAGAAACCCTAATTGGACAACAATAAGCCTAGGAAGGACGAAAATGACCTAAATGTTAATCCAATGACACAAATGAACTTATTGGATGCACAAGATTGGTTAAAAACCCTAATTGGACAAGAATAAGCCTAGGGAGGACGAAAATGACCTAAATGTTCATCCAATGACACAAACACACCTATTGGATGCACAAGATCGGTTACAAACCCTAAATGGACAAGAATAAGCATAGGGAGGACGAAAATGACCTAAATGTTAATCCAATGACACAAATGAACTTATTGGATACACAAGATTGGTTAGAAACCCTAATTGGACAAGAATAAGCCTAGGGAGGACGAAAATGACCTAAATGTTCATCCAATGACACAAACACACCTATTGGATGCACAAGATTGGTTAGAAACCCTAATTGGACAAGAATAAGCCTAGGGAGGATGAAAATGATCTAAATGTTAATCCAATGACACAAATGAACTTATTGGATGCACAAGATTGCTTAAAACCCTAATTGGACAAGAATAAGACTAGGGAGGACGAAAATGACCTAAATGTTCATCCAATGACACAAACACACCTATTGGATGCACAAGATTGGTTAGAAACCCTAATTGGACAAGAATAAGCCTTGGGAGGACGAAAATGACCTAAATGTTCATCCAATGACACAAATGAACTTATTGGATGCACAAGATTGGTTAAAAACCCTAATTGGAAAAGAATAAGCCTAGGGAGGATGAAAATGACCTAAATGTTCATCCAATGACACAAACACACCTATTGGATGCACAAGATTGGTTAGAAACCCTAATTGGACAAGAATAAGCCTTGGGAGGACGAAAATGACCTAAATGTTCATCCAATGACACAAATGAACTTATTGGATGCACAAGATTGGTTAAAAACTTTAATTGGACAAGAATAAGCCTAGGGAGGACGAAAATGACCTAAATGTTGATCCAATAACACAAACACACCTATGGGATGCACAAGATTGGTTAGAAACCCTAATTTGACAAGAATAAGTCTAGGGAGGACGAAAATGACCTAACTATTCATCCAATGACACAAATGAACTTATTGGATGCACAAGATTGCTTAAAACCCTAATTGGACAAGAATAAGACTAAGGAGGACGAAAATGACCTAAATGTTCATCCAATGACACAAACACACCTATTGGATGCACAAGATTGGTTAGAAACCCTAATTGGACAAGAATAAGCCTTGGGAGGACGAAAATGACCTAAATGTTCATCCAATGACACAAATGAACTTATTGGATGCACAAGATTGGTTAAAAACCCTAATTGGACAAGAATAAGCCTAGCGAGGACGAAAATGACCTAAATGTTGATCCAATAACACAAACACACCTATTGGATGCACAAGATAGGTTAGAAACCCTAATTTGACAAGAATAAGTCTAGGGAGGACGAAAATGACCTAACTATTCATCCAATGACACAAATGAACTTATTGGATGCACAAGATTGCTTAAAACCCTAATTGGACAAGAATAAGACTAGGGAGGACGAAAATGACCTAAATGTTCATCCAATGACACAAACACACCTATTGGATGCACAAGATTGGTTAAAAACCCTGATTGGACAACAATAAGCCTAGGGAGGATGAAAATGACCTAAATGTTCATCAAATAACACAAACACACCTATTGGATGCACAAGATTGGCTTAAAACCCTAATTGGACAAGAATAAGACTAGGGAGGACGAAAATGACCTAAATGTTCATCCAATGACACAAACACACCTATTGGATGCACAAGATTGGTTAAAAACCCTAATTGGACAAGAATAAGCCTAGGGAGGACGAAAATGACCTAAATGTTCATCCAATGACACAAACACACCTATTGAATGCTCAAGATTGGTTAAAAATCATACTTGGACAAGAATAAGCCTAGGGAGGACGACAATGACTTAAATGTTAATCCAATGACACAAATGAACTTATTGGATGCACAAGATTGCTTAAAACCCTAATTGGACAAGAATAAGACTAGGGAGGACGAAAATGACCTAAATGTTCATTCAATGACACAAACACACCTATTGGATGCACAAGATTGGTTAGAAACCCTAATTGGACAAGAATAAGCCTAGGGAGGACGAAAATGACCTAAATGTTCATCCAATGACACAAATGAACTTATTGGATGCACAAGATTGGTTAAAAACCCTAATTGGACAAGAATAACCCTAGGGAGGACGAAAATGACCTAAATGTTCATCCAATGACACAAACACACCTATTGGATGCACAAGATTGGTTAAAATCCCTAATTGGACAAGAATAAGCCTAGGGAGGACGAAAATGACCTAAATAACAATCCAATGACACAAATGAACTTATTGCATGCACAAGATTGCTTAAAACCCTAATTGGACAAGAATAAGCCTAGGGAGGACGAAAATGACCAAAATGTTCATCCAATGACACAAACACACCTATTGGATGCACAAGATTGTTTAGAAACCCTAATTGGACAAGAATAAGCCTAGGGAGGACGAAAATGACCTAAATGTTCATCCAATGACACAAATGAACATATTGGATGCACAAGATCGGTTAAAAACCCTAATTGGACAAGAATAAGCCTAGGGAAGACGAAAATGACCTAAATGTTCATCCAATGACACAATTGAACTTATTGGATGCACAAGATTGGTTAAAAACCCTAATGGGACAAGAATAAGCCTAGGGAGGACGAAAATGACCTAAATGTTCATCCAATGTCACAAACACACCTATTGGATGCACAAGATTGGTTAGAAACCCTAATTGGACAAGAATAAGCCTTGGGAGGACAATGACCTAAATGTTCCTCCAATGACACAAATGAACTTATTGGATGCACAAGATTGCTTAAAACCCTAATTGGACAAGAATAAGCCTAGGGAGGACGAAAATAACCTAAATTTTCATCCAATGACACAAACACACCTATTGGATGCACAAGATTGTTTAGAAACTCTAATTGGACAAGAATAAGCCTTGGGAGGACGAAAATGACCTAAATGTTCATCCAATGACACAAACACAGCTATTGGATGCACAAGATTGGTTAAAAACCCTAATTGCACAAGAATAAGCCTAGGGAGGACGAAAATGACTTAAATGTTCATCCAATGACACAAATGAACCTATTGGATGCACAAGATTGGTTAAAAACCCTAATTGGACAAGAATAAGACTAGGGAGGACGAAAATGACCTAAATGTTCATCCAATGACACAAACACACCTATTGGATTCACAAGATTGTTTAGAAACCCTAATTGGACAAGAATAAGCCTAGGGAGGATTAAAATTACCTAAATATTCATCCAATGACCCAAATAAACTTATTGGATGCACAAGATTGCTTAAAACCCTAATTGGACAAGAATAAGCCTAGGGAGGACGAAAATGACCTAAATGTTCATCCAATGACACAAATGAACTTATTGGATGCACGATATTGGTTAAAAACCCTAATTGGACAAGAATAAGCCTAGGGAGGACGAAAATGACCTAAATGTTCATCCAATGACACAAACACACCTATTGGATGCACAAGATTGGTTAAAATCATTAATTGGACCAGAATAAGCCTAGGGAGGACGAAAATGACCTAAATGTTAATCCAATGACACAAATGAACTTATTGGATGCACAAGATTGCTTAAAACCCTAATTGGACAAGAATAAGACTAGGGAGGACGAAAATGACCAAAATGTTCATCCAATGACACAAACACACCTATTGGATGCACAAGATTTGTTAGAAACCCTAATTGGACAAGAATAAGCCTAGGGAAGACGAAAATGACCTAAATGTTAATCCAATGACGCAAATGAACTTATTGGATGCACAAGATTGGTTAAAAACCCTAATTGGACAAGAATAAGGCTAGGGAGGATGAAAATAACCTAAATGTTAATCCAATGACACAAATGAACTTATTGGATGCACAAGATTGGTTAAAAACCCTAATTGGACAAGAATAAGCCTAGGGAGGACGAAAATGACCTAAATGTTCATCCAATGACACAAACACACCTATTGGATGCACAAGATTTGTTAAAATCCCTAATTGGACAAGAATAAGCCTAGGGAGGACGAAAATGACCTAAATGTTAATCCAATGACACAAATGAACTTATTGGATGCACAAGATTGCTTAAAACCCTAATTGGACAAGAATAAGCCTAGGGAGGAAGAAAATGACCAAAATGTTCATCCAATGACACAAACACACCTATTGGATGCACAAGATTTGTTAGAAACCCTAATTGGACAAGAATAAGCCTAGGGAGGACGAAAATGACCTAAATGTTAATCCAATGACGCAAATGAACTTATTGGATGCACAAGATTGGTTAAAAACCCTAATTGGACAAGAATAAGGCTAGGGAGGATGAAAATAACCTAAATGTTAATCCAATGACACAAATGAACTTATTGGATGCACAAGATTGGTTAAAAACCCTAATTGGACAAGAATAAGCCTAGGGAGGACGAAAATGACCAAAATGTTCATCCAATGACACAAACACACCTATTGGATGCACAAGATTGTTTAGAAACCCTAATTGGACAAGAATAAGCCTAGGGAGGACGAAAATGACCTAAACGTTCATCCAATGACACAACTGAACTTATTGGATACACAAGATTGGTTAAAAACCCTAATGGGACAAGAATAAGCCTAGGGAGGACGAAAATGACCTAAATGTTCATCCAATGTCACAAACACACCTATTGGATGCACAAGATTGGTTAGAAACCCTAATTGGACAAGATTAAGCCTAGGGAGGACGAAAATGACCTAAATGTTAATCGAATGACACAAATGAACTTATTGGATGCACAAGATTGGTTAGAAACCCTAATTGGACAAGAATAAGCCTAGGGAGGACGAAAATGACCTAAATGTTCATCCAATGACACAAACACACCTATTGGATGCACAAGATTGTTTAGAAAACATAATTGGACAAGAATAAGCCTAGGGAGGACGAAAATGACCTAAATGTTCATCCAATGACACAAATGAACATATTGGATGCACAAGATTGGTTAAAAACCCTAATTGGACAAGAATAAGCCTAGGGAAGACGAAAATGACCTAAATGTTCATCCAATGACACAAACACACCTATTGGATGCAAAAGATTGGTTAAAAACCCTAATTGGACAAGAATAAGCCTAGGGAGGACGAAAATGACCTAAATGTTCATCCAATGACACAAACACACCTATTGGATGCACAAGATTGCATAAAAACCCTAATTGGACAAGAATAAGACTAGGGAGGACAAAAATGACCTAAATCTTTATCCAATGACACAAACACACCTATTGGATGCACAAGATTGGTTAAAAACCCTAATTGGACAAGAATAAGCCTAGGGAGGACGAAAATGACCTAAATGTTCATGCAATGACACAAAGCAACTTATTGGATGCACATGATTGGTTAAAAACCCTAATTGGACAAGAATAAGCCTAGGGAGGACGAAAATGACCTAAATGTTCATCCAATGACACAAATGAACTTATTGGATGCACAAGATTGGTTAAAAACCCTAATTGGACAAGAATAAGCCTAGGGAGGACGAAAATGACCTAAATGTTCATCCAATGACACAAACACACCTATTGGATGCACAAGATTGGTTAAAATCCCTAACTAGACAAAAATAAGCCTAGGGAGGACGAAAATGACCTAAATGTTAATCCAATGACACAAATAAACTTATTGGATGCACAAGATTGCTTAAAACCCTAATTGGACAAGAATAAGCCTAGGGAGGACGAAAATGACCAAAATGTTCATCCAATGACACAAATGAACATATTGGATGCACAAGATTGGTTAAAAACCCTAATTGGACAAGAATAAGCCTAGGGAAGACGAAAATGACCTAAATGTTCATCCAATGACACAATTGAACTTATTGGATGCACAAGATTTGTTAAAAACCCTAATGGGACAAGAATAAGCCTAGGGAGGACGAAAAAGACCTAAATGTTCATCCAATGTCACAAACACACCTATTGGATGCACAAGATTGGTTAGAAACCCTAATTGGACAAGAATAAGCCTAGGGAGGACGAAAATGACCTAAATGTTCATCCAATGTGACAAACACACCTTTGGATGCACAAGATTGGTTAGAAACCCTAATTGGACATGAATACGCCTAGGGAGAACGAAAATGACCTAAATGTTAATCCAATGACACAAATGAACTTATTGGATGCACAAGATTGGTTAAAAACCCTAATTGGACAAGAATAAGCCTAGGGAGGACGAAAATGAACTAAATGTTCATCCAATGACACAAACACACGGTTAAAAACCCTAATTGGACAAGAATAAGCCTAGGGAGGACGAAAATGACCTAAATGTTCATCCAATGACACAAATGAACATATTGGATGCACAAGATTGGTTAAAAACCCTAATTGGACAAGAATAAGCCTAGGGAAGACGAAAATGACCTAAATGTTCATCCAATGACACAATTGTACTTATTGGATGCACAAGATTGGTTAAAAACCCTAATGGGACAAGAATAAGCCTAGGGAGGTCGAAAATGACCTAAATGTTCATCCAATGTCACAAACACACCTATTGGATGCACAAGATTGGTTAGAAACCCTAATTGGACAAGAATAAGCCTAGGGAGGACGAAAATGACCTAAATGTTAATCCAATGACACAAATGAACTTATTGGATGCACAAGATTGGTTAAAAACCCTAATTGGACAAGAATAAGCCTAGGGAGGACGAAAATGACCTAAATGTTCATCCAATAACACAAACACACCTATTGGATGCACAAGATTGGTTAAAAACCCTAATTGGACAAGAATAAGAATTGGGAGGACCAAAATGACCTAAATGTTCACCCAATGACACAAACACACCTATTGGATAAACAAGACTGGTTAGAAACCCTAATTGGACAAGAATAAGCCTAGGGAGGACGAAAATGACCTAAATATTCATCCAATGACACTAATGAACTTATTGGATGCACAAGATTGCTTAAAATCCTAATTGGACAAGAATAAGACTAGGGAGGACGAAAATGACCTAAATGTTCATCCAATGACAGAAACACACCTATTGGATGCACAAGATTGGTTAGAAACCCTAATTGGACAAGAATAAGCCTTGGGAGGACGAAAATGACCTAAATGTTCATCCAATGACACAAATGAACTTATTGGATGCACAAGATTGGTTAAAAACCCTAATTGGACAAGAATAAGCCTAGGGAGGACGAAAATGACCTAAATGTTCATCCAATGACACAAACACACCTATTGGATGCACAAGATTGGTTAAAATCCCTAATTGGACAAGAATAAGCCTAGGGAGGACGAAAATGACCTAAATGTTAATCCAATGAAACAAATGAACTTATTGGATGCACAAGATTGGTTAAAAACCCTAATTGGACAAGAATAAGCCTAGGGAGGACGAAAATGACCTAAATGTTCATCCAATGACACAAACACACCTATTGGATGCACAAGATTTGTTAGAAACCCTAATTGGACAAGAATATGCCTAGGGAGGACGAAAATGACCTAAATGTTCATCCAATGACACAAATGAACTTATTGGATGCACAAGATTGGTTAAAAACCCTAATTGGACAAGAATAAGCCTAGGGAGGACGAAAATGACCTAAATGTTCATCCAATGACACAAACACACCTATTGGATGCAGAAGATTGGTTAAAAACCCTAATTGGACAAGAATAAGCCTAGGGAGGACGAAAATGACCTAAATGTTTATCCAATGACACAAATGAACTTATTGGATGCACAAGATTGGTTAAAAACCCTAATTGGACAAGAATAAGCCTAGGGAGGACGAAAATGACCTAAATGTTCATCCAATGACACAAACACACCTATTGGATGCACAAGATTGGTTAAAATCCCTAATTGGACAACAATAAGCCTAGGGAGGACGAAAATGACCTAAATGTTCATCCAATGACACAAACACACCTATTGGATGCACAAGATTGGTTAGAAACCCTAATTGGACAAGAATAAGCCTAGGGAGGATGAAAATGACCTAAATGTTCATCCAATGACAAAAACACACCTATTGGATGCACAAGATTAGTTAGAAACCCTAATTGGACAAGAATAAGCCTAGGGAGGACGAAAATGACCTAAATGTTAATCTAATGAAACAAATGAACTTATTGGATGCACAAGATTGGTTAAAAACCCTAATTGGACAAGAACAAGCCTAGGAAGGACGAAAATGACCTAAATGTTAATCCAATGACACAAATGAACTTATTGGATGCACAAGATTGGTTAAAAACCCTAATTGGACAAGAATAAGCCTAGGGAGGACGAAAATGACCTAAATGTTCATCCAATGACACAAACACACCTATTGGATGCACAAGATTGGTTAAAATCCCTAATTGGACAAGAATAAGCCTAGGGAGGATGAAAATGACCTAAATATTCATCCAATGACACAAATGAACTTATTGGATGCACAAGATTGCTTAAAACCCTAATTGGACAAGAATAAGACTAGGGAGGACGAAAATATCCTAAATGTTCATCCAATGACACAAACACACCTATTGGATGCACAAGATTGGTTAGAAACCCTAATTGGACAAGAATAAGCCTAGGAAGGACGAAAATGACCTAAATGTTAATCCAATGACACAAATGAACTTATTGGATGCACAAGATTGGTTAAAAACCCTAATTGGACAAGAATAAGCCTAGGGAGGACGAAAATGACCTAAATGTTCATCCAATGACACAAACACACCTATTGGATGCACAAGATTGGTTAGAAACACTAATTGGACAAGAATAAGCCTAGGAAGGACGAAAATGACCTAAATGTTAATCCAATGACACAAATGAACTTATTGGATGCACAAGATTAGTTAAAAACCCCAATTGGACAAGAATAAGCCTAGGGAGGACGAAAATGACCTAAATGTTCATCCAATGACACAAACACACCTATTGGATGCACAAGATTGGTTAGAAACCCTAATTGGACAAGAATAAGCCTAGGAAGGACGAAAATGACCTAAATGTTAATCCAATGACACAAATGAACTTATTGGATGCACAAGATTGGTTAAAAACCCTAATTGGACAAGAATAAGCCTAGGGAGGACGAAAATGACCTAAATGTTCATCCAATGACACAAACACACCTATTGGATGCACAAGATTGGTTAGAAATCCTAATTGGACAAGAATAAGCCTAGGAAGGACGAAAATGACCTAAATGTTAATCCAATGACACAAATGAACTTATTGGATGAACAAGATTGGTTAAAAACCCTAATTGGACAAGAATAAGTCGAGGGAGGACGAAAATGACCTAAATGTTCATCCAATGACACAAACACACCTATTGGATGCACACGATTGGTTAGAAACCCTAATTTGACAAGAATAAGCCTATGGAGGACGAAAATGACCTAACTATTCATCCAATGACACAAATGAACTTATTGGATGCACAAGATTGCTTAAAACCCTAATTGGACAAGAATAAGACTAGGGAGGACGAAAATAACCTAAATGTTCATCCAATGACACAAATGAACTTATTGGATGCACATGATTGGTTAAAAACCCTAATTGGACAAGAATAAGCATAGGGTGGACGAAAATGACCTAAATGTTAATCCAATGACACAAATGAACTTATTGGATGCACAAGATTGCTTAAAACCCTAATTGGACAAGAATAAGACTAGGGAGGACGAAAATGACCTAAATGTTCATCCAATGACACAAACACACCTATTGGATGCACAAGATTGGTTAGAAACCCTAATTGGACAAGAATAAGCCTAGGAAGGACGAAAATGACCTAAATGTTAATCCAATGACACAAATGAACTTATTGGATGCACAAGATTGGTTAAAAACCGTAATTGGACAAGAATAAGCCTAGGGAGGACGAAAATGACCTAAATGTTCATCCAATGACACAAAAACACCTATTGGATGCACAAGATTTGTTAGAAACCCTAATTGGACAAGAATAAGCCTAGGAAGGACGAAATTGACCTAAATGTTAATCCAATGACACAAATGAACTTATTGGATGCACAAGATTGGTTAAAAACCCTAATTGGACAAGAATAAGCCTAGGGAGGACGAAAATGACCTAAATGTTCATCCAATGACACAAACACACCTATTGGATGCACAAGATTGGTTAGAAACCCTAATTGGACAAGAATAAGCCTAGGGAGGATGAAAATGACCTAAATATAAATCCAATGACACAAATGAACTTATTGGATGCACAAGATTGCTTAAAACCCTAATTGGACAAGAATAAGACTAGGGAGGACGAAAATGACCTAAATGTTCATCCAATGACACAAACACACCTATTGGATGCACAAGATTGGTTTGAAACCCTAATTGGACAAGAATAAGCCTAGGGAGGATGAAAATGACCTAAATATTCATCCAATGACACAAATGAACTTATTGGATGCACAAGATTGCTTAAAACCCTAATTGGACAAGAATAAGCCTAGGGAGGACAAAAATGACCTAAATGTTCATCCAATGACACAAACACACCTATTGGATGCACAAGATTGTTTAAAAACCCTAATTAGACAAGAATAAGCCTAGGGAGGACGAAAATGACCTAAATGTTCATCCAATGACGCAAATGAACATATTGGATGCACAAGATTGGTTAAAACCCTAATTGGACAAGAATAAGCCTAGGGAAGACGAAAATGACCTAAATGTTCATCCAATGACACAATTGAACTTATTGGATGCACAAGATTGGTTAAAAACCCTAATGGGACAAGAATAAGCCTAGGGAGGACGAAAATGACCTAAATGTTCATCCAATGTCACAAACACACCTATTGGATGCACAAGATTGGTTAGAAACACTAATGGGACAAGAATAAGCCTAGGGTGGACGAAAATGACCTAAATGTTCATCCAATGACACAATTGAACTTATTGGATGCACAAGATTTGTTAAAAACCCAAATGGGACAAGAATAAGCCTAGGGAGGACGAAAAAGACCTAAATGTCATCCAATGTCACAAACACACCTATTGGATGCACAAGATTGGTTAGAAACCCTAATTGGACAAGAATAAGCCTAGGGAGGACGAAAATGACCTAAATATTCATCCAATGACACAAATGAACTTATTGGATGCACAAGATTGCTTAAAATCCTAATTGGACAAGAATAAGAATAGGGAGGAAGAAAATGACCTAAATGTTCATCCAATGACACAAACACACCTATTGGATGCACAAGATTTGTTAGAAACCCTAATTGGACAAGAATAAGACTAGGGAGGACGAAAATGACCTAAATGTTAATCCAATGACGCAAATGAACTTATTGGATGCACAAGATTGGTTAAAAACCCTAATTGGACAAGAATAAGCCTAGGGAGGACGAAAATGACCTAAATGTTCATCCAATGACACAAACACACCTATTGGATGCACAAGATTGGTTAAAATCCCTAATTGGACAAGAATAAGCCTAGGGAGGACGAAAATGACCTAAATAATAATCCAATGACACAAATGAACTTATTGGATGCACAAGATTGCTTAAAACCCTAATTGGACAAGAATAAGCCTAGGGAGGACGAAAATGACCAAAATGTTCATCCAATGACACAATTGAACTTATTGGATGCACAAGATTTGTTAAAAACCCTAATGGGACAAGAATAAGCCTAGGGAGGACGAAAAAGACCTAAATGTTCATCCAATGTCACAAACACACCTATTGGATGCACAAGATTGGTTAGAAACCCTAATGGGACAAGAATAAGCCTAGGGAGGACGAAAATGACCTAAATGTTCATCCAATGACACAATTGAACTTATTGGATGCACAAGATTTGTTAAAAACACTAATGGGACAAGAATAAGCCTAGGGAGGACGAAAAAGACCTAAATGTTCATCCAATGTCACAAACACACCTATTGGATGCACAAGATTGGTTAGAAACCATAATTGGACAAGAATAAGCCTAGGGAGGACGAAAATGACCTAAATGTTAATCCAATGACACAAATGAACTTATTGGATGCACCAGATGGGTTAAAAACCCTAATTGGACAAGAATAAGCCTAGGGAGGACGAAAATGACCTAAATGTTCATCCAATGACACAAACACACCTATTGGATGCACAAGATTGGTTAAAAACCCTAATTGGACAAGAATAAGCATTGGGAGGACGAAAATGACCTAAATGTTCATCCAATGACACAAACACACCTATTGGATACAGAAGATTGGTTAGAAACCCTAATTGGACAAGAATAAGCCTAGGGAGGACGGAAATGACCTAAATATTCATCCAATGACACAAATGAACTTATTGGATGCACAAGATTGCTTAAAATCCTAATTGGACAAGAATAAGACTAGGGAGGACGAAAATGACCTAAATGTTCATCCAATGACACAAATGAACTTATTGGATGCACATGATTGGTTAAAAACCCTAATTGGACAAGAATAAGCCTAGGGAGGACGAAAATAACCTAAATGTTAATCCAATGACACAAATGAACTTATTGGATGCACAAGATTGCTTAAAACCCTAGTTGGACAAGAATAAGCCTAGGGAGGACGAAAATGACCTAAATGTTCATCCAATGACACAAACACACCTATTGGATGCACAAGATTGGTTAAAAACCCTAATTGGACAAGAATAAGCCTAGGGAGGACGAAAATGACCTAAATGTTCATCCAATGACACAAACACACCTATTGGATGCACAAGATTTGTTAGAAACCCTAATTGGACAAGAATAAGCCTAGGGAGGACAAAAATGACCTAAATGTTAATCCAATGACGCAAATGAACTTATGGGATGCACAAGATTGGTTAAAAACCCTAATTGGACAAGAATAAGGCTTGGGAGGACGAAAATAACATAAATGTTAATCCAATGACACAAATGAACTTATTGGATGCACAAGATTGGTTAAAAACCCTAATTGGACCAGAATAAGCCTAGGGAGGACAAAAATGACCTAAATGTTCATCCAATGACACAAACACACCTATTGGATGCACAAGATTGGTTAAAATCCCTAATTGGACAAGAATAAGCCTAGGGAGGACGAAAATGACCTAAACGTTAATCCAATGACACAAATGAACTTATTGGATGCACAAGATTGGTTAAAATCCCTAATTGGACAAGAATAAGCCTAGGGAGGACGAAAATGACCTAAATGTTCATCTAATGACACAAATGAACTTATTGGATGCACAAGATTGGTTAAAAACCCTAATTGGACAAGAATAAGCCTAGGGAGGACGAAAATGACCTAAATGTTCATCCAATGACACAAACACACCTATTGGATGCACAAGATTGGTTAAAAACCATAATTGGACAAGAATAAGCATTGGGAAGACGAAAATGACCTAAATGTTCATCCAATGACACAAATGAACTTATTGGATGCACAAGATTGGTTAAAAACCCTAATTGGACAAGAATAAGCCTAGGGAGGACGAAAATGACCTAAATGTTCATCCAATGACACAAACACACCTCTTGGATGCACAAGATTGGTTAGAAACCCTTATTGGACAAGAATAAGCCTAGGGAGGACGAAAATGACCTAAATGTTAATCCAATGACACAAATGAACTTATTGGATGCACAAGATTGGTTAAAAACCCTAATTAGACAAGAATAAGCCTAGGGAGGACGAAAATGACCTAAATGTTCATCCAATGACACAAACACACCTATTGGATGCACAAGATTGGTTAAAAACCTTAATTGGACAAGAATAAGCATAGGGAGGACGAAAATGACCTAAATGTTCATCAAATGACACAAACACACCTATTGGATGCACAAGATTGGTTAAAAACCCTAATTGGACAAGAATAAGCCTAGAAAGGACGAAAATGACCTAAATGTTCACCCAATGACACAAACACACCTATTGGATGCACAAGATTGGTTAGAAACCCTAATTGGACAAGAATAAGCATAGGGAGGACGAAAATAACCTAAATGTTCATCCAATGACACAAATGAACTTATTGGATGCACAAGATTGGTTAAAAACCCTAATTGGACAAGAATAAGCCTAGGGAGGATGAAAATGACCTAAATGTTCATCCAATGACACAAACACACCTATTGGATGCACAAGATTGGTTAAAAACCATAATTGGACAAGAATAAGCCTAGGAAGGACGAAAATGACCTAAATGTTCATCCAATGACACAAATGAACTTATTGGATGCATAAGATTGGTTAAAAACCCTAATTGGACAAGAATAAGCCTAGGGAGGACGAAAATGACCTAAATGTTCATCCAATGACACAAACACACCTATTGAATGCACAAGATTGGTTAGAAACCCTAATTGGACAAGAATAAGCCTAGGAAGGACGAAAATGACCTAAATGTTAATCCAATGACACAAATGAACTTATTGGATGCACAAGATCGGTTAAAAACCCCAATTGGACAAGAATAAGCCTAGGGAGGACGAAAATGACCTAAATGTTCATCCAATGACACAAACACACCTATTGGATGCACAAGATTGGTTAAAAACCCTTATTGGACAAGAATAAGCCTAGGGAGGACGAAAATGACCAAAATGTTCATCCAATGACACAAATGAACTTATTGGATGCATAAGATTGGTCAAAAACCCTAATTGGACAAGAATAAGCTTAGGGTGGATGAAAATGACCTAATTGTTTATCCAATGACACAAATTAACTTATTGGATGCACATGATTGGTTAAAAACCCTAATTGGACAAGAATAAGCCTAGGGAGGACGAAAATGACCTAAATGTTAATCCAATGACACAAATGAACTTATTGGATGCACAAGATTGCTTAAAACCCTAGTTGGACAAGAATAAGCCTAGGGAGGACGAAAATGACCTAAATGTTCATCCAATGACACAAATGAACTTATTAGATGCATAAGATTGGTTAAAAACCCTAATTGGACAAGAATATGCTTGGGGTAGACGAAAATGACCTAATTATTCATCCAATGACACAAATGAACTTATTGGATGCACAAGATTGGTTAAAAACCCTAATTGGACAAGAATAAGCCTAGGGAGGACGAAAATGACCTAAATGTTCATCCAATGACACAAACACACCTATTTGATGCACAAGATTGGTTAGAAACCATAATTGGACAAGAATAAGCCTAGGAAGGACGAAAATGACCTAAATGTTAATCCAATGACACAAATGAACTTATTGGATGCACAAGATTGCTTAAAACCCTAATTGGACAAGAATAAGACTAGGGAGGACGAAAATGACCTAAATGTTCATCCAATGACACAAACACACCTATTGGATGCACAAGATTGGTTAGAAACCCTAATTGGACAAGAATAAGCCTTGGGAGGACGAAAATGACCTAAATGTTCATCCAATGACACAAATGAACTTATTGGATGCACAAGATTGGTTAAAAACCCTAATTGGAAAAGAATAAGCATAGGGATGACGAAAATGACCTAAATGTTCATCCAATGACACAAACACACCTATTGGTTGCACAAGATTGGTTAGAAACCCTAATTGGACAAGAATAAGCCTAGGTAGGACGAAAATGACCTAAATGTTAATCCAATGACACAAATGAACTTATTGGATGCACAAGATTGGTTAAAAACCCTAATTGGACAAGAATAAGCCTAGGGAGGACGAAAATGACCTAAATGTTCATCCAATGACACAAACACACCTCTTGGATGCACAAGATTGGTTAAAAACCCTAATTGGACAAGAATAAGCCTAGGGAGGACGAAAATGACCTAAATGTTCATCCAATGACACAAACACACCTATTGGATGCACAAGATTGGTTAAAAACCCTAATTGGACAAGAATAAGCCTAGTAAGGACGAAAATGACCTAAATGTTCATCCAATAACACAAATGAACTTATTGGATGCACAAGATTGCTTAAAAACCCTAATTTGACAAGAAAAAGCCTAGGGAGGACGAAAATGACCTAAATGTTCATCCAATGACACAAATACACCTATTGGATGCACAAGATTGGTTAGAAACCCTAATTGGACAAGAATAAGCCTAGGGAGGACGAAAATGACCTAAATGTTCATCCAATGACACAAACACACCTATTGGATGCACAAGATTGGTTAAAAACCCTAATTGGACAAGAATAAGCCTAGGGAGGATGAAAATGACCTAAATGTTCATCCAATGACACAAATACACCTATTGGATGCACAAGATTGGTTAGAAACCCTAATTGGACAACAATAAGCCTAGGGAGGACGAAAATGACCTAAATGTTCATCCAATGACACAAATACACCTATTGGATGCATAAGATTGGTTAGAAACCCTAATTGGACAAGAATAAGCCTAGGGAGGACGAAAATGACCTAAATGTTCATCCAATGACACAAACACACCTATTGGATGCACAAGATTGGTTAAAAACCCTAATTGGACAAGAATAAGCCTACGGATGACGTAAATGACCTAAATGTTCATCCAATGACACAAATGAACATATTGGATGCACAAGATTGGTTAAAAACCCTAATTGGACAAGAATAAGCCTAGGGAGGACGAAAATGACCTAAATGTTCATCCAATGACACAAATGAACTTATTGGATGCACAAGATTGGTTAAAAACCCTAATTGGACAAGAATAAGCCTAGGGAGGACGAAAATGACCTAAATGTTCATCCAATGACACAAACACACCTATTGGATGAACAAGATTGGTTAAAATCCCTAATTGGACAAGAATAAGCCTAGGGAGGACGAAAATGACCTAAATGTTAATCCAATGACACAAATAAACTTATTGGATGCACAAGATTGCTTAAAACCCTAATTGGACAAGAATAAGCCTAGGGAGGACGAAAATGACCAAAATGTTCATCCAATGACACAAATGAACATATTGGATGCACAAGATTGGTTAAAAACCCTAATTGGACAAGAATAAGCCTAGGGAAGACGAAAATGACCTAAATGTTCATCCAATGACACAATTGAACTTATTGGATGCACAAGATTTGTTAAAAACCCTAATGGGACAAGAATAAGCCTAGGGAGGACGAAAAAGACCTAAATGTTCATCCAATGTCACAAACACACCTATTGGATGCACAAGATTGGTTAGAAACACTAATGGGACAAGAATAAGCCTAGGGTGGACGAAAATGACCTAAATGTTCATCCAATGAAACAATTGAACTTATTGGATGCACAAGATTTGTTAAAAACCCTAATGGGACAAGAATAAGCCTAGGGAGGACGAAAAAGACCTAAATGTTCATCCAATGTCACAAACACACCTATTGGATGCACAAGATTGGTTAGAAACCCTAATTGGACAAGAATAAGCCTAGGGAGGACGAAAATGACCTAAATGTTCATCCAATGACACAAATGAACTTATTGGATGCACAAGATTGGTTAAAAACCCTTATTGGACAAGAATCAGCCTAGGGAGGACGAAAATGACCTAAATGTTAATCCAATGACACAAATGAACTTATTGGATGCACAAGATTGCTTAAAACCCTAGTTGGACAAGAATAAGCCTAGGGAGGACGAAAATGACCTAAATGTTCATCCAATGACACAAACACACCAATTGGATGCACAAGATTGGTTAAAAACCCTAATTAGACAAGAATAAGCCTAGGGAGGACGAAAATGACCTAAATGTTCATCCAATGACACAAATGAACTTATTGGATGCACAAGATTGGTTAAAAACCCTAATTGGATAAGAATAAGCCTAGGAAGGACGAAAATGACCTAAATGTTCATCCAATGACACAAACACACCTATTGGATGCACAAGATTGGTTACAAACCCTAATTGAACAAGAATAAGCCTAGGAAAGACGAAAATGACCTAAATGTTAATCCAATGACACAAATGAACTTATTGGATGCACAAGATCGGTTAAAAACCCTAATTGGACAAGAATAAGCCTAGGGAGGACGAAAATGACCTAAATGTTCATCCAATGACACAAATGAACTTATTGGATGCACAAGATTGGTTAAAAACCCTAATTAGACAAGAATAAGGCTAGGGAGGATGAAAATGACCTAAATGTTCATCCAATGACACAAATGAAATTATTGGATGCACAAGATTGGTTAAAAACCCTAATTGGACAAGAATAAGCCTAGGGAGGACGAAAATGACCTAAATGTTCATCCAATGACACAAATGAACTTATTGGATGCACAAGATTGGTTAAAAACCCTAATTGGACAAGAATAAGCCTAGGGAGGACGAAAATGACCTAAATGTTCATCCAATGACACAAATGAACTTATTGGATGCATAAGATTGGTTAAAAACCCTAATTGGACAAGAATAAGCTTAGGGTGGACGAAAATGACCTAATTGTTCATCCAATGACACAAATGAACTTATTGGATGCACATGATTGGTTAAAAACCCTATTTGGAAAAGAATAAGCCTAGGGAGGACGAAAATGACCTAAATGTTAATCCAATGACACAAATGAACTTATTGGATGCACAAGATTGCTTAAAACCCTAGTTGGACAAGAATAAGCCTAGGGAGGACGAAAATGACCTAAATGTTCATCCAATGACACAAACACACCTATTGGATGCACAAGATTGGTTAAAAACCCTAATTGGACAAGAATAAGCCTAGGGAGGACGCAAATCACATAAATGTTCATTCAATGACTTAAACACACCTATTGGATGCACAAGATTGGTTAAAAACCCTAATTGGACAAGAATAAGCCTAGGGAGGACGAAAATGACCTAAATGTTCATCCAATGACACAAATGAACTTATTGGATGCACAAGATTGGTTAAAAACCCTAATTGGACAAGAATAAGCCTAGGGTGGACTAAAATGACCTAAATGTTAATCCAATGACACAAATGAACTTTCCGGATGCACAAGATTGGTTAAAAACCCTAATTGGACAAGAATAAGCCTAGGGAGGACGAAAATGACCTAAATGTTCATCCAATGACACAAACACACCTATTGGATGCACAAGATTGGTTAAAAACCCTAATTGGACAAGAATAAGCCTAGGGTGGACGAAAATGACCTAAATGCTTATCCAATGACACAAACACACCTATTGGATGCACAAGATTGGTTAAAAATCCTAATTGGATAAGAATAAGCATAGGGAGGACGAAAATGACCTAAATGTTCATCCAATGACACAAACACACCTATTGGATGCACAAGATTGGTTAAAAACCCTAATTGGACAAGAATAAGCCTAGGGAGGACGAAAATGACCTAAATGTTAATCCAATGACACAAGCACACCTATTGGATGCACAAGATTGTTTAGAAACCCTAATTGGACAAGAATAAGCCTAGGGAGGACGAAAATGACCTAAATGTTCATCCAATGACACAAATGAACATATTGGATGCACAAGATTGGTTAAAACCCCTAATTGGACAAGAATAAGCCTAGGGAGGACGAAAATGACCTAAATGTTCATCCAATGACACAAACACACCTATTGGATGCACAAGATTGGTTAAAAACCCTAATTGTACAAGAATAAGCATAGGGAGGACGAAAATGACCTAAATGTTCATCCAATGACACAAACACACCTATTGGATGCACAAGATTGGTTAGAAACCCTAATTGGACAAGAATAAGCCTAGGAAGGATGAAAATGACCTAAATGTTCATCCAATGACACAAACACACCTATTGGATGCACAAGATTGGTTAAAAACCCTAATTGGACAAGAATAAGCCTAGGGAGGACGAAAATGACCTAAATGTTCATCCAATGACACAATTGAACTTATTGGATGCACAAGATTTGTTAAAAACCCTAATGGGACAAGAATAAGCCTAGGAAGGACGAAAATGACCTAAATGTTCATCCAATGACACAAACACACCTATTGGATGCACAAGATTGGTTAAAAACCCTAATTGGACAAGAATAAGCATTGGGAGGACGAAAATGACCTAAATGTTCATCCAATGACACAAACACACCTATTGGATACACAAGATTGATTAGAAACCCTAATTGGACAAGAATAAGCCTAGGGAGGACGAAAATGACCTAAATATTCATCCAATGACACAAATGAACTTATTGGATGCACAAGATTGCTTAAAATCCTAATTGGACAGGAATAAGACTAGGGAGGACGAAAATGACCTAAATGTTAATCCAATGACACAAATGAACTTATTGGATGCACAAGATGGGTTAAAAACCCTAATTGGACAAGAATAAGCCTAGGGAGGACGAAAATGACCTAAATGTTCATCCAATGACACAAACACACCTATTGGATGCACAAGATTGGTTAAAAACCCTAATTGGAAAAGAATAAGCCTAGGGAGGACGAAAATGACCTAAATGTTCATCCAACGACACAAATGAACTTATTGGATGCACATGATTGCTTAAAACCCTAATTGGATAAGAAGAAGCCTTGGGAGGACGAAAATGACCTAAATGTTCATCAAATGACACAAACACACCTATTGGATGCACAAGATTGGCTTAAAACCCTAATTGCACAAGAATAAGACAAGGGACGACGAAAATGACCTAAATGTTCATCCAATGACACAAATGAACTTATTGGATGCACAAGATTGCTTAAAACCCTAATTGGACAAGAATAAGACTAGGGAGGACGAAAATGACCTAAATGTTCATCCAATGACACAAACACACCTATTGGATGCAAAAGATTGGTTAGAAACCCTAATTGGACAAGAATAAGCCTTGGGAGGACGAAAATGACCTAAATGTTCATCCAATGACACAAATGAACTTATTGGATGCACAAGATTGGTTAAAAACCCTAATTGGAAAAGAATAAGCCTAGGGAGGACGAAAATGACCTAAATGTTCATCCAATGACACAAACACACCTATTGGATGCACAAGATTGGATAGAAACCCTAATTGGACAAGAATACGCCTAGGGAGGACGAAAATGACCTAAATGTTAATCCAATGACACAAATGAACTTATTGGATGCACAAGATTGGTTAAAAACCCTAATTGGACAAGAATAAGCCTAGGGAGGACGAAAATAACCTAAATGTTGATCAAATGACTAAACACACCTATTGGATGCACAAGATTGGTTAGAAACCCTAATTGGACAAGAATAAGCCTAGGGAGGACGAAAATGACCTAAATGTTCATCCAATGACACAAATGAACTTATTGGATGCACAAGATTGGTTAAAAACCCTAATTGGACAAGAATAAGCCTAGGGAGGACGAAAATGACCTAAATGTTCATCCAATGACACAAATGAACTTATTGGATGCACAAGATTGGTTAAAAACCCAAATTGGACAAGAATAAGCCTAGGGAGAACGAAAATGACCTAAATGTTCATCCAATGACACAAACACACCTATTGGATGCACAAGATTGGTTAAAAACCCTAATTGGACAAGAATAAGCATAGGGAGGACGAAAATGACCTAAATGTTCATCCAATGACACAAATGAACTTATTGGATGCACAAGATTGGTTAAAAACCCTAATTGGACAAGAATAAAACTAGGGAGGACTAAAATGATCTAAATGTTCATCCAATGACACAAACACACCTATTGGATTCACAAGATTGGTTAGAAACCCTAATTGGACTAGAATAAGCCTAGGGAGGATGAAAATGACCTAAATATTCATCCAATGACACAAATGAACTTACTGGATGCACAAGATTGCTTAAAACCCTAATTGGACAAGAATAAGCCTAGGGAGGACGAAAATGACCTAAATGTTCATCCAATGACACAAACACAGCTATTGGATGCACAAGATTGGTTAAAAACCCTAATTGCACAAGAATAAGCCTAGGGAGGACGAAAATGGCCTAAATGTTCATCCAATGACACAAATGAACTTATTGGATGCACAAGATTGGTTAAAAACCCTAATTGGACAAGAATAAGACTAGGGAGGACGAAAATGACCTAAATGTTCATCCAATGACACAAAAACACCTATTGGTTTCACAAGATTGTTTAGAAACCCTAATTGGACAAGAATAAGCCTAGGGAGGATGAAAATGACCTAAATATTCATCCAATGACACAAATGAACTTATTGGATGCACAAGATTGCTTAAAACCCTAATTGGACAAGAATAAGACTAGGGAGGACGAAAATGACCTAAATGTTCATCCAATGACACAAACACACCTATTGGATGCACAAGATTGGTTAGAAACCCTAATTGGACAAGAATAAGCCTTGGGAGGACGAAAATGACCTAAATGTTCATCCAATGACACAAATGAACTTATGGATGCACAATATTGGTTAAAAACCCTAATTGGACAAGAATAAGCCTAGGGAGGACGAAAATGACCTAAATGTTCATCCAATGACACAAACACACCTATTGGATGCACAAGATTGGTTAGAAACCCTAATTGGACAAGCATAAGCATAGGGAGGACGAAAATGACCTAAATGTTAATCCAATGACACAAATGAACTTATTGGATGCACAAGATTGGTTGAAAACCCTAATTGGACAAAAATAAGCCTAGAGAGGACGAAAATAACCTAAATGTTCATCAAATGACTAAACACACCTATTGGATGCACAAGATTGGTTAGAAACCCTAATTGGACAAGAATAAGCCTAGGGAGGACGAAAATGACCTAAGTGTTCACCCAATGACACAAATGAACTTATTGGATGCACAAGATTGGTTAAAAACCCTAATTGGACAAGAATAAGCCTAGAGAGGACGAAAATGACCTAAATGTTCATCCAATGACACAAACACACCTATTGGATGCACAAGATTGGTTAAAAACCTTAATTGGACAAGAATAAGCATAGGGAGGACGAAAATGACCTAAATGTTCATCAAATGACACAAACACACCTATTGGATGCACAAGATTGGTTAAAAACCCTAATTGGACAAGAATAAGCCTTGGAAGGACGAAAATGACCTAAATGTTCATCCAATGACACAAATGAACTTATTGGATGCACAAGATTGGTTAAAAAACCCTAATTGGACAAGAATAAGCCTAGGGAGGACGAAAATGACCTAAATGTTCATCCAATGACACAAACACACCTATTGGATGCACAAGATTGGTTAGAAACCCTAATTAGACAAGAATAAGCCTAGGGAGGACGAAAATGACCTAAAAGTTAATCCAATGACACAAATGAACTTATTGGATGCACAAGATTGGTTAAAAACCCTAATTGGACAAGAATAAGCCTAGGGAGGACGAAAATAATCTAAATGTTCATCAAATGACTAAACACACCTATTGGATGCACAAGATTGGTTAGAAACCCTAATTGGACAAGACTAAGCCTAGGGAGGACGAAAATGACGTAAATGTTCACCCAATGACACAAATGAACTTATTGGATGCACAAGATTGGTTAAAAACCCTAATTGGACAAGAATAAGCCTAGGGAGGACGAAAATGACCTAAATGTTCATCCAATGACACAAACACACCTATTGGATGCACAAGATTGGTTAAAAACCCTAATTGGACAAGAATAAGCATAGGGAGGACGAAAATGACCTAAATGTTCATCCAATGACACAAACACACCTATTGGATGCACAAGATTGGTTAAAAACACTAATTGGACAAGAATAAGTCTAGGGAGGACGAAAATGACCTAAATGTTCATCAAATGACTAAACACACCTATTGGATGCACAAGATTGGTTAGAAACCCTAATTGGACAAGAATAAGCCTAGGGAGGACGAAAATGACCTAAATGTTCATCCAATGACACAAATGAACATATTGGATGCACAAGATTGGTTAAAAACCCTAATTGGACAAGAATAAGCCTAGGGAGGACGAAAATGACCTAAATGTTCATCCAATGACACAAACACACCTATTGGATGCACAAGATTGGTTAAAAACCCTAATTGGACAAGAATAAGCCTAGGGAGGACGAAAATGACATAAATGTTCATCCAATGTCACAAATGAACTTATTGGATGCACAAGATTGGTTAGAAACCCTAATTGGACAAGAATACGCCTAGGGAGAACGAAAATAACCTAAATGTTCATCCAATGACACAAACACACCTATTGGATGCACAAGATTGGTTAAAAACCCTAATTGGACAAGAATAAGCATTGGGAGGACGAAAATGACCTAAATGTTCATCCAGTGACACAAACACACCTATTGGATACACAAGATTGGTTAGAAACCCTAATTGGACAATAATAAGCCTAGGGAGGACGAAAATGACCTAAATATTCATCCAATGACACAAATGAACTTATTGGATGCACAAGATTGCTTAAAATCCTAATTGGACAAGAATAAGACTAGGGAGGACGAAAATGACCTAAATGTTCATCCAATGACACAAACACACCTATTGGTTGAACAAGATTGGTTAGAAACCCTAATTGGACAAGAATAAGCCTAGGGAGAACGAAAATGACCTAAATGTTCATCCAATGACACAAATGAACTTATTGGATGCATAAGATTGGTTAAAAACCCTAATTGGACAAGAATAAGCCTAGGGTGGACGAAAATGACCTAAGTGTTCATCCAATGACACAAATGAACTTATTGGATGCACAAGATTGGTTAAAAACCCTAATTGGACAAGAATAAGCCTAGGGAGGACGAAAATGACCTAAATGTTCATCCAATGACACAAACACACCTATTGGATGCACAAGATTGGTTAGAAACCCTAATTTGACAAGAATAAGCCTAGGGAGGACGAAAATGACCTATCTATTCATCCAATGACACAAATGAACTTATTGGATGCATAAGATTGGTTAAAAACCCTAATTGAACAAGAATAAGCCTAGGGAGGACAAAAATGACCTAAATGTTAATCCAATGATACAAATGAACTTATTGGATGCACAAGATTGCTTCAAACCCTAGTTGGACAACAATAAGCCTAGGGAGGTCGAAAATGACCTAAATGTTCATCCAATGACACAAACACACCTATTGGATGCACCAGATTGGTTAAAAACCCTAATTGGACAAGAATAAGCCTAGGGAGGACGAAAATGACCTAAATGTTCATCCAATTACACAAATGAACTTATTGGATGCACAAGATTGGTTAAAAACCCTAATTGGACAAGAATAAGCCTAGGGTGGACGAAAATGACCTAAGTGTTCATCCAATGACACAAATGAACTTATTGGATGCACATGATTGGTTAAAAACCCTAATTGGACAAGAATAAGCCTAGGGAGGACAAAAATGACCTAAATGTTAATCCAATGACACAAATGAACTTATTGGATGCACAAGATTGCTTAAAACCATAGTTGGACAAGAATAAGCCTAGGGAGGACGAAAATGACCTAAATGTTCATCCAATGACACAAACACACCTATTGGATGCACAAGATTGGTTAAAAACCCTAATTGGACAAGAATAAGCCTAGGGAGGACGAAAATGACCTAAATGTTCATCCAATGACACAAATGAACTTATTGGATGCATAAGATTGGTTAGAAACCCTAATTGGACAAGAATAAGCCTTGGGAGGACGAAAATGACCTAAATGTTCATCCAATGACACAAATGAACTTATTGGATGCACAAGATTGGTTAAAAACCCTAATTGGACAAGAATAAGCCTAGGGTGGGCGAAAATGACCTAAATGTTCATCCAATGACACAAATGAACTTATTGGATGCACAAGATTGGTTAAAAACCCTAATTGGACAAGAATAAGCCTAGGGAGGACGAAAATGACCTAAATGTTCATCCAATGACACAAACACACCTATTGGATGCACAAGATTGGTTAAAACCCCTAATTGGACAAGAATAAGCCTAGGGTGGACGAAAATGACCTAAATGTTCATCCAATGACACAAATGAACTTATTGGATGCACAAGATTGGTTAAAAACCCTAATTGGACAAGAATAAGCCTAGGGAGGACGAAAATGACCTAAATGTTCATCCAATGACACAAACACACCTATTGGATGCACAAGATTGGTTAAAAACTCTAATTGGACAAGAATAAGCCTAGGAAGGACGAAAATGACCTAAATGTTCATCCAATGACACAAATGAACTTATTGGATGCACAAGATTGGTTAAAAACCCTAATTGGACAAGAATAAGCCTAGGGAGGACGAAAATGACCTAAATGTTCATCCAATGACACAAATGAACTTATTGGATGCACAAGATTGCTTAAAACCCTAATTGGACAAGAATAAGCCTAGGGAGGACGAAAATGACCTAAAGGTTCGTCCAATGACACAAATGAACTTATTGGATGCACAAGATTGGTTAAAAACCCTAATTGGACAAGAATAAGCCTAGGGAGGACGAAAATGACCTAAATGTTCATCCAATGACACAAATGAACTTATTGGATGCACAAGATTGGTTAAAAACCCTAATTGGACAAGAATAAGCCTAGGGAGGACGAAAATGACCTAAATGTTCATCCAATGACACAAATGAACTTATTGGATGCACAAGATTGGTTAAAAACCCTAATTGGACAAGAATAAGCCTAGGGAGGACGAAAATGACCTAAATGTTCATCCAATGACACAAATATACTTATTGGATGCACAAGATTGGTTAAAAACCCTAATTGGACAAGAATAAGCCTAGGGAGGACGTAAATGACCTAAATGATCCACCAATGACACAAATGAACTTATTGGATGCACAAGGTTGGTTAAAAACCCTAATTGAACAAGAATAAGCCTAGGGAGGACGAAAATGACCAAAATGTTCATCCAATGACACAAATGAACTTATTGGATGCACAAGATTGGTTAAAAACCCTAATTGGACAAGAATAAGCCTAGGGAGGACGAAAATGACCTAAATGTTCATCCAATGACACAAATGAACTTATTGGATGCACAAGATTGGTTAAAAACCCTAATTGGACAAGAATAAGCCTAGGGAGGACGAAAATGACCTAAATGTTCATCCAATGACACAAATACACCTATTGGATGCACAAGATTGGTTAAAAACCCTAATTGGACAAGAATAAGCCAAGGGACGACGAAAATGACCTAAATGTTCATCCAATGACACAAATGAACTTATTGGATGCACAAGATTGCTTAAAAACCCTAATTGGACAAGAATAAGCCTAGGGAGGACGAAAATGACCTAAATGTTCATCCAATGACATAAATGAACTTATTGGATGCACAAGATTGGTTAAAAACCCTAATTGGACAAGAATAAGCCTAGGGAGAACGAAAATGACCTAAATGTTCATCCAATGACACAAATGAACTTATTGGATGCACAAGATTGGTTGAAAACCCTAATTGGACAAGACTAAGCCTAGGGAGGACGAAAATGACCTAAATGTTCATCCAATGACACAAATGAACTTATTGGATGCACAAGATTGGTTAAAAACCCTAATTGGACAAGAATAAGCCTAGGGAGGACGAAAATGACCTAAATGTTCATCCAATGACACAAATGAACTTATTGGATGCACAAGATTGGTTAAAAACCCTAATTGGACAAGAATAAGCCTAGGGAGGACGAAAATGACCTAAATGTTCATCCATTGACACAAATACACCTATTGGATGCACAAGATTGGTTAAAAACCCTAATTGGACAAGAATAAGCCTGGGGTGGACGAAAATGACCTAAATGTTTATCCAATGACACAAATGAACTTATTGGATGCACAAGATTGGTTAAAAACCCTAATTGGACAAGAATAAGCCTAGGGAGGACGAAAATGACCTAAATGTTCATCCAACGACACAAACACACCTATTGGATGCACATGATTGGTTAGAAACCCTAATTGGACAAGAATAAGCCTAGGGAGGACGAAAATGACCTAAATGTTCATCCAATAACACAAACACGCCTATTGGATGCACAAGATTGGTTAAAAACCCTAATTGGACAAGAATAAGCCTAGGGTGGACGAAAATGACGTAAATGTTTATCCAATGACACAAATGAACTTATTGGATGCACAAGATTGGTTAAAAACCCTAATTGGACAAGAATAAGCCTAGGGAGGACGAAAATGACCTAAATGTTCATCCAATGACACAAACACACCTATTGGATGCACAAGATTGGTTAAAAACCCTAATTGGACAAGAATAAGCCTAGGGAGGACGAAAATGTCCTAAATGTTCATCCAATGACACAAATACACCTATTGGATGCACAAGATTGGTTAGAAACCCTAATTGGACAAGAATAAGCCTAGGTAGGACGAAAATGACCTAAATGTTCATCCAATGACACAAACACACCAATTGGATCCACAAGATTGGTTAGAAACCCTAATTGGACAAGAATAAGCCTAGAGAGGACGAAAATGACCTAAATGTTCATCCAATGACACAAACACACCTATTGGATGAACAAGATTGGTTAAAAACCCTAATTGGACAAGAATAAGCCTAGGGAGGACGAAAATGACCTAAATGTTCATCCAATGACACAAATGAACTTATTGGATGCACAAGAATGGTTAAAAACCGTAATTGGACAAGAATAAGCCTAAGGGGGACAAAAATGACCTAAATATTCATCCAATGACACAAACACACCAATTGTATACACAAGATTGGTTAAAAACCCTAATTGGACAAGAATAAGCCTAGGGAGGACGAAAATGACCTAAATGTTCATCCAATGACACAAACACACCTATTGGATGCACAAGATTGGTTAAAATCCCTAATTGGACAAGAATAAGCCTAGGGAGGACGAAAATGACCTAAATGTTCATCCAATGACACAAATGAACTTATTGGATGCACAAGATTGGTTAAAAACCGTAATTGGACAAGAATAAGCCTAGGGAGGACAAAAATGACCTAAATGTTCATCCAATGACACAAATGAACTTATTGGATGCACAAGATTGCTTAAACACCTTAATTGGACAAGAATAAGCCTAGGGAGGAAGAAAATGACCTAAATGTTCATCCAATGACACAAATGAACTTATTGGATGCACAAGATTGGTTAAAAACCCTAATTAGACAAGAATAAGCCTAGGGAGGACGAAAATGACCTAAATGTTCATCCAATGACACAAATACACCTATTGGATGCACAAGATTGGTTAAAAACCCTAATTGGACAAGAATAAGCCTAGGGAGGACGAAAATGACCTAAATGTTCATCCAATGACACAAATGAACTTATTGGATGCACAAGATTGGTTAAAAACCCTAATTGGACAAGAATAAGCCTAGGGAGGACGAAAATGACCTAAATGTTCATCCAATGACACAAACACACCTATTGAATGCACAAGATTGGTTAAAAATAATAATTGGACAAGAATAAGCCTAGGGAGGACGAAAATGACTTAAATGTTAATCCAATGACACAAAGGAAGTTATTGGATGCATAAGATTGCTTAAAAACCCTAATTGGACAAGAATAAGCCTAGGGTGGACGAAAATGACCTAAATGTTCATCCAATGACACAAATGAACTTATTGGAAGCACAAGATTGGTTAAAAACCCTTATTAGACAGGAATAAGCCTAGGGAGGACGAAATATACCAAAATGTGCATCCAATGACACAAACACACACATTGATTGCACAAGAATGCTTAAAAACCTAATTGGACAAGAATAAGACTAGGGAGGACGAAAATGACCTAAATGTTCATCCAATGACACAAACACACCTATTGGATGCACAAGATTGGTTAAAAACCCTAATTGCACAAGAATAAGCCTAGGGAGGACGAAAATGACCTAAATGTTCATCCAATGACACAAACACACCTATTGGATGCACAAGATTGGTTAGAAACCCTAATTGGACAAGAATAAGCCTAGGGAGGACGAAAATGACCTAAATATTCATCCAATGACACAAATGAACTTATTGGATGCACAAGATTGGTTAAAAACCCTAATTGGACAAGAATAAGCATAGGGAGGACGAAAATGACCTAAATGTTCATCCAATGACACAAACACACCTATTGGATGCACAAGATTGGTTAAAATCCCTAATTGGACAAGAATAAGCCTAGGGAGGACGAAAATGACCTAAATGTTAATCCAATGACACAAATAAACTTATTGGATGCACAAGATTGCTTAAAACCCTAATTGGACAAGAATAAGCCTAGGGAGGACGAAAATGACCAAAATGTTCATCCAATGACACAAATGAACATATTGGATGCACAAGATTGGTTAAAAACCCTAATTGGACAAGAATAAGCCTAGGGAAGACGAAAATGACCTAAATGTTCATCCAATGACACAATTGAACTTATTGGATGCACAAGATTTGTTAAAAACCCTAATGGGACAAGAATAAGCCTAGGGAGGACGAAAAAGACCTAAATGTTCATCCAATGTCACAAACACACCTATTGGATGCACAAGATTGGTTAGAAACACTAATGGGACAAGAATAAGCCTAGGGTGGACGAAAATGACCTAAATGTTCATCCAATGGCACAATTGAACTTATTGGATGCACAAGATTTGTTAAAAACCCTAATGGGACAAGAATAAGCCTAGGGAGGACGAAAAAGACCTAAATGTTCATCCAATGTCACAAACACACCTATTGGATGCACAAGATTGGTTAGAAACCCTAATTGGACAACAATAAGCCTAGGGAGGACGAAAATGACCTAAATATTCATCCAATGACACAAATGAACTTATTGGATGCACAAGATTGCTTAAAATCCTAATTGGACAAGAATAAGACTAGGGAGGAAGAAAATGACCTAAATGTTCATCCAATGACACAAACACACCCATTGGATGCACAAGATTGGTTAAAAACCCTAATTGGACAAGAATAAGCCTAGGGTGGACGAAAATGACCTAAATGTTCATCCAATGACACAAACACACCTATTGGATGCTCAAGATTTGTTAGAAACCCTAATTGGACAAGAATAAGCCTAGGGAGGACGAAAATGACCTAAATGTTAATCCAATGACGCAAATGAACTTATTGGATGCACAAGATTGGTTAAAAACCCTAATTGGACAAGAATAAGGCTAGGGAGGATGAAAATAACCTAAATGTTAATCCAATGACACAAATGAACTTATTGGATGCACAAGAATGGTTAAAACCCTAATTGGACAAGAATAAGCCTAGGGAGGACGAAAATGACCAAAATGTTCATCCAATGACACAAACACACCTATTGGATGCACAAGATTTGTTAGAAACGCTAATTGGACAAGAATAAGCCTAGGGAGGACGAAAATGACCTAAATGTTAATCCAATGACGCAAATGAACTTATTGGATGCACAAGATTGGTTAAAAACCCTAATTGGACAAGAATAAGCCTAGGGAGGACGAAAATGACCTAAATGTTCATCCAATGACACAAATGAACTTATTGGATGCACAAGATTGGTTAAAAACCCAACTTGGACAAGAATAAGACTAGGGAGGACGAAAATGACCTAAATGTTCATCCAATGACACAAACACACCTATTGGATGCACAAGATTGGTTAGAAACCCTAATTGGACAAGAATAAGCCTTGGGAGAACGAAAATGACCTAAATGTTCATCCAATGACACAAATGAACTTATTGGATGCACAAGATTGGTTAAAAACCCTAATTGGAAAAGAATAAGCCTAGGGAGGATGAAAATGACCTAAATGTTCATCCAATGACACAAACACACCTATTGGATGCACAAGATTGGTTAGAAACCCTAATTGGACAAGAATAAGCCTTGGGAGGACGAAAATGACCTAAATGTTCATCCAATGACACAAATGAACTTATTGGATGCACAAGATTGGTTAAAAACACTAATTGGACAAGAATAAGCCAAAGGAGGACGAAAATGACCTAAATGTTCTTCCAATGACACAAACACACCTATTGGATGCACAAGATTGGTTAGAAACCCTAATTGGACAAGAATAAGCCTAGGAAGGACGAAAATGACCTAAATGTTAATCCAATGACACAAATGAACTTATTGGATGCACAAGATTGGTTAAAAAGCCTAATTGGACAAGAATAAGCCTAGGGAGGACGAAAATAACCTAAATGTTCATCAAATGACTAAACACACCTATTGGATGCACAAGATTGGTTAGAAACTCTAATTGGACAAGAATAAGCCTTGGGAGGACGAAAATGACCTAAATGTTCATCCAATGACACAAATGAACTTATTGGATGCACAAGATTGGTTAAAAACCCTAATTGGAAAAGAATAAGCCTAGGGAGGACGAAAATGACCTAAATGTTCATCCAATGACACAAACACACCTATTGGATGCACAAGATTGGATAGAAACCCTAATTGGACAAGAATACGCCTAGGGAGGACGAAAATGACCTAAATGTTAATCCAATGACACAAATGAACTTATTGGATGCACAAGATTGGTTAAAAACCCTAATTGGACAAGAATAAGCCTAGGGAGGACGAAAATAACCTAAATGTTGATCAAATGACTAAACACACCTATTGGATGCACAAGATTG
>JBBPBR010000471.1:60852-77123 GCA_037974775.1 Cicer pinnatifidum
GGGAGGACGAAAATGACCTAAATGTTCATCCAATGACACAAATGAACTTATTGGATGCACAAGATTGGTTAAAAACCCAACTTGGACAAGAATAAGACTAGGGAGGACGAAAATGACCTAAATGTTCATCCAATGACACAAACACACCTATTGGATGCACAAGATTGGTTAGAAACCCTAATTGGACAAGAATAAGCCTTGGGAGAACGAAAATGACCTAAATGTTCATCCAATGACACAAATGAACTTATTGGATGCACAAGATTGGTTAAAAACCCTAATTGGAAAAGAATAAGCCTAGGGAGGATGAAAATGACCTAAATGTTCATCCAATGACACAAACACACCTATTGGATGCACAAGATTGGTTAGAAACCCTAATTGGACAAGAATAAGCCTTGGGAGGACGAAAATGACCTAAATGTTCATCCAATGACACAAATGAACTTATTGGATGCACAAGATTGGTTAAAAACTTTAATTGGACAAGAATAAGCCTAGGGAGGACGAAAATGACCTAAATGTTGATCCAATAACACAAACACACCTATGGGATGCACAAGATTGGTTAGAAACCCTAATTTGACAAGAATAAGTCTAGGGAGGACGAAAATGACCTAACTATTCATCCAATGACACAAATGAACTTATTGGATGCACAAGATTGCTTAAAACCCTAATTGGACAAGAATAAGACTAAGGAGGACGAAAATGACCTAAATGTTCATCCAATGACACAAACACACCTATTGGATGCACAAGATTGGTTAGAAACCCTAATTGGACAAGAATAAGCCTTGGGAGGACGAAAATGACCTAAATGTTCATCCAATGACACAAATGAACTTATTGGATGCACAAGATTGGTTAAAAACCCTAATTGGACAAGAATAAGCCTAGCGAGGACGAAAATGACCTAAATGTTGATCCAATAACACAAACACACCTATTGGATGCACAAGATAGGTTAGAAACCCTAATTTGACAAGAATAAGTCTAGGGAGGACGAAAATGACCTAACTATTCATCCAATGACACAAATGAACTTATTGGATGCACAAGATTGCTTAAAACCCTAATTGGACAAGAATAAGACTAGGGAGGACGAAAATGACCTAAATGTTCATCCAATGACACAAACACACCTATTGGATGCACAAGATTGGTTAGAAACCCTAATTGGACTAGAAAAAGTCTAGGGAGGACGAAAATGACCTAAATGTTAATCCAATGACACAAATGAAGTTATTGGATGCACAAGATAGCTTAAAACCCTAATTGGAAAAGAATAAGACTAGGGAGGACGAAAATAACCTAAATGTTCATCCAATGACACAAACACACCTATTGGATGCACAAGATTGGTTAGAAACCCTAATTTGACAAGAATAAGCATAGGGAGGACGAAAATGACCTAACTATTCATCCAATGACACAAATGAACTTATTGGATGCACAAGATTGCTTAAAACCCTAATTGGACAAGAATAAGACTAGGGAGGACGAAAATGACCTAAATGTTCATCCAATGACACAAACACACCTATTGGATGCAAAAGATTGGTTAGAAACCCTAATTGGACAAGAATAAGCCTTGGGAGGACGAAAATGACCTAAATGTTCATCCAATGACACAAATGAACTTATTGGATGCACAAGATTGGTTAAAAACCCTAATTGGACAAGAATAAGCCTAGGGAGGACGAAAATGACCTAAATGTTCATCCAATGACACAAACACACCTATTGGATGCACATGATTGGTTAGAAACCCTAATTGCACAAGAATAAGACTAGGGAGGACGAAAATGACCTAAATGTGAATCCAATGACACAAATGAACTTATTGGATGCACCAGATTGGTTAAAAACCCTAATTGGACAAGAATAAGCCTAGGGAGGACGAAAATAACCAAAATGTTCATCAAATAACTAAACACACCTATTGGATGCAATAGATTGGTTAAAAACCCTAATTGGACAAGAATAAGCCTAGGGAGGACGAAAATGACCTAAATGTTCATCCAATGACACAAACACACCTATTGGATGCACAAGATTGGTTAAAAACCATAATTGGACAAGAATATGCCTAGGGAGGACTAAAATGACCTAAATATTCATCCAATGACACAAACACACCTATTGGATGCACACGATTGGTTAGAAACCCTAATTTGACAAGAATAAGCCTAGGGAGGACGAAAATGACCTAACTATTCATCCAATGACACAAATGAACTTATTGGATGCACAAGATTGGTTAAAAACCCTAATTGGAAAAGAATAAGCCTAGGGAGGACGAAAACGACCTAAATGTTCATCCAATTACACAAACACACCTATTGGATGCACAAGATTGGTTAGAAACCCTAATTGGACAACAATAAGCCTAGGGAGGACGAAAATGACCTAAATGTTAATCCAATGACACAAATGAACTTATTGGATGCACAAGATTGCTTAAAACCCTAATTGGACAAGAATAAGCCTAGGGAGGATGAAAATGACCTAAATGTTCATCCAATGACACAAACACACCTATTGGATGCACAAGATTGGTTAGAAACCCTAATTGGACAAGAATAAGCCTAGGGAGGACAAAAATGACCTAAATGTTAATCCAATGACACAAATGAACTTATTGGATGCACAAGATAAGTTAAAAACCCTAATTGGACAAGAATAAGCCTAGGGAGGACGAAAATGACCTAAATGTTCATCCAATGACACAAACACACCTATTGGATGCACAAGATTGGTTAAAATCCCTAATTGGACAAGAATAAGCCTAGGGAGGACGAAAATGACCTAAATGTTAATCCAATGACACAAATGAATTTATTGGATGCACAAGATTGGTTAAAACCCTAATTGGACAAGAATAAGCCTAGGGAGGACGAAAATGACCTAAATGTTCATCAAATGACACAAACACACCTATTGGATGCACAAGATTGTTTAGAAACCCTAATTGGACAAGAATAAGCCTTGGGAGGACGAAAATGACCTAAATGTTCATCCAATGACACAAATGAACTTATTGGATGCACAAGATTGGTTAAAAACCCTAATTGGACAAGAATAAGCCTAGGGAGGACGAAAATGACCTAAATGTTCATCCAATGACACAAATGAACTTATTGGATGCACAAGATTGGTTAAAAACCCTAATTGGACAAGAATAAGCCTAGGGAGGACGAAAATGACTTAAATCTTAATCCAATGACAAAAATGAACTTATTGGATGCACAAGATTGCTTAAAACCCTAATTGCATAAGAATAAGCCTTGGGAGGACGAAAATGACCTAAATGTTCATCAAATGACACAAACACACCTATTGGATGCACAAGATTGGCTTAAAACCCTAATTGGACAAGAATAAGACTAGGGATGACGAAAATGACCTAAATGTTCATCCAATGACACAAACACACCTATTGGATGCACAAGATTGGTTAAAAACCCTAATTGGACAACAATAAGCCTAGGGAGGAGGAAAAGACCTAAATGTTCATCTAATGACACAAACACACCTATTGGATGCACAAGATTGGTTAAAAACCCTAATTGGACAACAATAAGACTAGGGAGGATGAAAATGACCTAAATGTTCATCCAATGACACAAATGAACTTATTGGATGCACAAGATTGGTTAAAAACCCTAATTGGACAAGAATAAGCCTAGGGAGGACGAAAATGACCTAAATGTTCATCCAATGACACAAATGAACTTATTGGATGCACAAGATTGGTTAAAAACCCTAATTAAACAAGAATAAGCCTAGGGAGGACGAAAATGACCTAAATGTTCATCCAATGACACAAATGAACTTATTGGATGCACAAGATTGGTTAAAAACCCTAATTGGACAAGAATAAGCCTAGGGAGGACGAAAATGACCTAAATGTTTGTCCAATGACACAAATGAACTTATTGGATGCACAAGATTGGTTAAAAACCCTAATTGGACAAGAATAAGCCTAGGGAGGACGAAAATGACCTAAATGTTCATCCAATGACACAAACACACCTATTGGATGCACAAGATTGGTTAGAAACCCTAATTGCACAAGAATATGCCTAGGGAGGATGAAAATGACCTAAATATTCATCCAATGACACAAATGAACTTATTGGATGCACAAGATTGCTTAAAACCCTAATTGGACAAGAATAAGACTAGGGAGGACGAAAATGACCTAAATGTTCATCCAATGACACAAACACACCTATTGGATGCACAAGATTGGTTAGAAACCCTAATTGGACAAGAATAAGCCTTGGGAGGACGAAAATGACCTAAATATTCATCCAATGACACAAATGAACTTATTGGATGCACAAGATTGGTTAAAAACCCTAATTGGACAAGAATAAGCCTAGGGAGGACGAAAATGACCTAAATGTTCATCCAATGACACAAACACACCTATTGGATGCACAAGATTGGTTAGATACCCTAATTGGACAAGAATAACCCTAGGAAGGACGAAAATGACCTAAATGTTAATCCAATGACACAAATGAACTTATTGGATGCACAAGATTGGTTAAAAACCCTAATTGGACAAGAATAAGCCTAGGGAGGACGAAAATGACCTAAATGTTCATCCAATGACACAAACACACCTATTGGATGCACAAGATTGGTTAGAAACCCTAATTGGACAAGAATAAGCCTAGGGAGGACGAAAATGACCTAAATGTTTATCTAATGACACAAAGACACCTATTGGATGCACAAGATTGGTTAGAAACCCTAATTGGACAAGAATAAGCCTATGGAGGACGAAAATGACCTAAATGTTCATCCAATGACACAAACACACCTATTGGATGCACAAGATTGGTTAAAAACGCTAATTGGACAAGAATAAGCCTAGGGAGGACGAAAATGACCTAAATGTTCATCCAATAACACAAATGAACTTATTGGATGCACAAGATTTATTAAAAACCCTAATTACACAAGAATAAGCCTAGGGAGGACGAAAAGGACCTAAATGTTAATCCAATGACACAAATACACCTATTGGATGCACAAGATTGGTTAGAAACCCTAATTGGACAAGAATAAGCCTAGGGAGGACGAAAATGACCTAAATGTTCATCCAATGACACAAACACACCTATTGGATGCACAAGATTGGTTAAAAACCCTAATTGGACAAGAATAAGCCTTGGGAGGACGAAAATGACCTAAATGTTCATCCAATGACACAAATGAACTTATTGGTTGCACATGATTGGTTAAAAACCCTAATTGGACAAGAATAAGCCTAGGGTGGGTTAAAATGACCTAAATGTTTATCCAATGACACAAATGAACTTATTGGATGCACAAGATTGCTTAAAAACCCTAATTGGACAAGAATAAGCCTAGGGAGGACGAAAATGACCTAAATGTCCATCCAATGACACAAATACACCTATTGGATGCACAAGATTGGTTAGAAACCCTAATTGGACAAGAATAAGCCTAGGGAGGACGAAAATGACCTAAATGTTCATCCAATGACACAAACACACCTATTGGATGCACAAGATTGGTTAAAAACCCTAATTGGACAAGAATAGGCCTAGGGAGGACGAAAATGACCTAAATGTTCATCCAATGACACAAATACACCTATTGGATGCACAAGATTGGTTAAAAACCCTAATTGGACAAGAATAAGCCTAAGGAGGACGAAAATGACCTAAATGTTCATCCGATAACACAAATGAACTTATTGGATGCACAAGATTGCTTAAAAACCCTAATTAGACAAGAATAAGCCTAGGGAGGACGAAAATGACGTAAATGTCCATCCAATGACACAAATACACCTATTGGATGCACAAGATTGGTTAGAAACCCTAATTGGACAAGAATAAGCCTAGGGAGGACGAAAATGACCTAAATGTTCATCCAATGACACAAACACACCTATTGGATGCACAAGATTGGTTAAAAACCATAATTGGACAAGAATAAGCCTAGGGAGGACGAAAATGACCTAAAAATTCATCCAATGACACAAATGAACTTATTGGATGCACAAGATTGCTTAAAAACGCTAATTGGACAAGAATAAGCCTAGGGAGGACGAAAATGACCTAAATGTTCATCCAATGACACAAATACACCTATTGGATGCACAAGATTGGTTAGAAACCCTAATTGGACAAGAATAAGCCTAGGGAGGACGAAAATGACCTAAATGTTCATCCAATGACACAAGCACACCTATTGGATGCACAAGATTGGTTAGAAACCCTAATTGGACAAGAATAAGCCTAGGGAGGATGAAAATGACCTAAATATTCATCCAATCACACAAATGAACTTATTGGATGCAGAAATTGCTTAAAAACCTAATTGTACAAGAATAAGACTAGGGATGACGAAAATGACCTAAATGTTCATCCAATGACACAAACACACCTATTGGATGCACAAGATTGGTTAAAATCCCTAATTGGACAAGAATAAGCCTAGGGAGGACGAAAATGACCTAAATGTTAATCCAATGACACAAATGAACTTATTGGATGCACAAGATTGCTTAAAACCCTAATTGGACAAGAATAAGCCTAGGGAGGACGAAAATGACCTAAATGTTCATCCAATGACACAAACACACCTATTGGATGCACAAGATTGTTTAGAAACCCTAATTGGACAAGAATAAGCCTAGGGAGGACGAAAATGACATAAATGTTCATCCAATGACACAAACACACCTATTGGATGCACAAGATTGGTTAGAAACCCTAATTGGACACGAATAAGCCTTGGGAGGACGAAAATGACCTAAATGTTCATCCAATGACACAAATGAACTTATTGGATGCATAAGATTGGTTAAAAACCCTAATTGGACAAGAATAAGCTTAGGGTGGACGAAAATGACCTAATTGTTCATCCAACGACACAAATGAACTTATTGGATGCACATGATTGGTTAAAAACCCTAATTTGACAAGAATAACCTTAGGGAGGACGAAAATGACCTAAATGTTAATCCAATGACACAAATGAACTTATTGGATGCACAAGATTGCTTAATACCCTAGTTGGACAAGAATAAGCCTAGGGAGGACGAAAATGACCTAAATGTTCATCCAATGACACAAATGAACTTATTGGATGCACAAGATTGGTTAAAAACCCTAATTGCACAAGAATAAGCCTAGGGAGGACGAAAATGACCTAAATGTTCATCCAATGACACAAATGAACTTATTGGATGCACAAGATTGGTTAAAAACCCAAATTGGACAAGAATAAGCCTAGGGAGGACGAAAATGACCCAAATGTTCATCCAATGACACAAACACACCTATTGGATGCACAAGATTGGTTAAAAACCCTAATTGGACAAGAATAAGCATAGGGAGGACGAAAATGACCTAAATGTTCATCCAATGACACAAATGAACTTATTGGATGCACAAGATTGGTTAAAAACCCTAATTGGAAAAGAATAAAACTAGGGAGGACTAAAATGATCTAAATGTTCATCCAATGACACAAACACACCTATTGGGTTCACAAGATTGGTTAGAAACCCTAATTGGACTAGAATAAGCCTAGGGAGGATGAAAATGACCTAAATATTCATCCAATGACACAAATGAACTTACTGGATGCACAAGATTGCTTAAAACCCTAATTGGACAAGAATAAGCCTAGGGAGGACGAAAATGACCTAAATGTTCATCCAATGACACAAACACAACTATTGGATGCACAAGATTGGTTAAAAACCCTAATTGCACACGAATAAGCCTAGGGAGGACGAAAATGGCCTAAATGTTCATCCAATGACACAAATGAACTTATTGGATGCACAAGATTGGTTAAAAACCCTAATTGGACAAGAATAAGACTAGGGAGGACGAAAATGACCTAAATGTTCATCCAATGACACAAAAACACCTATTGGATTCACAAGATTGTTTAGAAACCCTAATTGGACAAGAATAAGCCTAGGGAGGATGAAAATGACCTAAATATTCATCCAATGACACAAATGAACTTATTGGATGCACAAGATTGCTTAAAACCCTAATTGGACAAGAATAAGACTAGGGAGGACGAAAATGACCTAAATGTTCATCCAATGACACGAACACACCTATTCGATGCACAAGATTGGTTAGAAACCCTAATTGGACAAGAATAAGCCTTGGGAGGACGAAAATGACCTAAATGTTCATCCAATGACACAAATGAACTTATTGGATGCACAAGATTGGTTAAAAACACTAATTGGACAAGAATAAGCCTAGGGAGGACGAAAATGACCTAAATGTTCATCCAATGACACAAACACACCTATAGGATGCACAAGATTGGTTAAAATCCCTAATTGGACAAGAATAAGCCTAGGGAGGACGAAAATGATCTAAATGTTAATCCAATGACACAAATAAATTTATTGGATGCACAAGATTGCTTAAAACCCTAATTGGACAAGAATAAGCCTAGGGAGGACGAAAATGACCAAAATGTTCATCCAATGACACAAATGAACATATTGGATGCACAAGATTGGTTAAAAACCCTAATTGGACAAGAATAAGCCTAGGGAAGACGAAAATGACCTAAATGTTCATCGAATGACACAATTGAACTTATAGGATGCACAAGATTTGTTTAAAACCCTAATGGGACAAGAATAAGCCTAGGGAGGACGAAAAAGACCTAAATGTTCATCCAATGTCACAAACACACCTATTGGATGCACAAGATTGGTTAGAAACACTAATGGGACAAGAATAAGCCTAGGGTGGACGAAAATGACCTAAATGTTCATCCAATGACACAATTGAACTTATTGGATGCACAAGATTTGTTAAAAACCCTAATGGGACAAGAATAAGCCTAGGGAGGACGAAAAAGACCTAAATGTTCATCCAATGTCACAAACACACCTATTGGATGCACAAGATTGGTTAGAAACCCTAATTGGACAAGAATAAGCCTAGGGAGGACGAAAATGACCTAAATATTCATCCAATGACACAAATGAATTTATTGGATGCACAAGATTGCTTAAAATCCTAATTGGACAAGAATAAGACTAGGGAGGAAGAAAATGACCTAAATGTTCATCCAATGACACAAACACACCCATTGGATGCACAAGATTGGTTAAAAACCCTAATTGGACAAGAATAAGCCTAGGGAGGACGAAAATGACCTAAATGTTCATCCAATGACACAAACACACCTATTGGATGCTCAAGATTTGTTAGAAACCCTAATTGGACAAGAATAAGCCTAGGGAGGACGAAAATGACCTAAATGTTAATCCAATGACGCAAATGAACTTATTGGATGCACAAGATTGGTTAAAAACCCTAATTGGACAAGAATAAGGCTAGGGAGGATGAAAATAACCTAAATGTTAATCCAATGACACAAATGAACTTATTGGATGCACAAGATTGGTTAAAAACCCTAATTGGACAAGAATAAGCCTAGGGAGGACGAAAATGACCTAAATGTTCATCCAATGACACAAACACACCTATTGGATGCACAAGATTGGTTAAAAACCCTAATTGGACAAGAATAAGCCTAGGGAGGACGAAAATGACCTAAATGTTCATCCAAGGACACAAACACTCCTATTGGGTGCACACGATTGGTTAGAAACCCTAATTTGACAAGAATAAGCCTAGGGAGGACGAAAATGACCTAACTATTCATCCAATGACACAAATGAACTTATTGGATGCACAAGATTGGTTAAAAACCCTAATTGGAAAAGAATAAGCCTAGGGAGGACGAAAATGACCTAAATGTTCATCCAATGACACAAACACACCTATTGGATGCACAAGATTGGTTAGAAACCCTAATTGGACAAGAATAAGCCTAGGAAGGACGAAAATGACCTAAATGTTAATCATATGATACAAATGAACTTATTGGATGCACAAGATTGGTTAAAAACCCTAATTGGACAAGAATAAGCCTAGGGAGGACGAAAATGACCTAAATGTTCATCCAATGACACAAACACACCTATTGGATGCACAAGATTGGTTAGAAACCCTAATTAGACAAGAATAAGCCATGGGAGGACGAAAATTACCTAAATGTTCATCCAATGACACAAATGAACTTATTCGATGCACAAGATTGGTTAAAAACCCTAATTGGACAAGAATAAGCCTAGGGAGGACAAAAATGACCTAAATGTTCATCCAATGACACAAACACACCTATTGGATGCACAAGATTGGTTAGAAACCCTAATTGGACAAGAATAAGCCTAGGGAGGATGAAAATGACCTAAATGTTCATCCAATGACACAAACACACCTATTGGATGCACAAGAATGGTTAGAAACCCTAATTGAACAAGAATAAGCCTAGGGAGGACGAAAATGACCTAAATGTTCACCCAAAGACACAAATGAACTTATTGGATGTACAAGATTGGTTAAAAACCCAAATTGGACAAGAATAAGCCTAGGGAGGACGAAAATGACCTAAATGTTTATCCAATGACACAAACACACCTATTGGATGCACAAGATTGGTTAAAAACCCTAATTGTACAAGAATAAGCATAGGGAGGACGAAAATGACCTAAATGTTCATCCAATGACACAAACACACCTATTGGATGCACAAGATTGGTTAGAAACCCTAATTGGACAAGAATAAGCCTAGAGAGGACGAAAATGACCTAAATGTTCATCCAATGACACAATTGAACTCATTAGATGCACAAGATTGGTTAAAAACCCTAATTCGACAAGAATAAGCATAGGGAGGACGAAAATGACCTAAATGTTCATCCAATGACACAAAAACACCTATTGAATGCACAAGATTGGTTAGAAACCCTAATTGGACAAGACTAAGCTTAGGGAGGACGAAAATGACCTAAATGTTAATCCAATGACACGAATGAACTTATTGGATGCACAAGATTGGTTAAAAACCCTAATTGGACAAGAATAAGCCTAGGGAGGACGAAAATGACCTAAATGTTCATCCAATGACACAAACACACCTATTGGATGCACAAGATTGGTTAGAAACCCTAATTGGACAAGAATAAGCCTTGGGAGGACGAAAATGACCTAAATGTTCATCCAATGACACAAATGAACTTATTGGATGCACAAGATTGGTTACAAACCCTAATTGGACAAGAATAAGCCTAGGGAGGACGAAAATGACCTAAATGTTCATCCAATGACACAAATGAACTTATTGGATGCACAAGATTGGTTAGAAACCCTAATTGGACAAGAATAAGCCTAGGGAGGACGAAAATGACCTAAATGTTCATCCAATGACACAAACACACCTATTGGATGCACAAGATTGGTTAAAAACCCTAATTGGACAACAATAAGCCTTAGGAGGACGAAAATGACCTAAATGTTCATCCAATGGCACAAATGAACTTATTGGATGCACAAGATTGGTTAAAAACCCTAATTGGACAAGAATAAGCCTAGGGTGGACGAAAATGACCTAAATGTTTATCCAATGACACAAATGAACTTATTAGATGCACAAGATTGGTTAAAAACCCTAATTGGACAAGAATAAGCCTAGGGAGGACGAAAATGACCTAAATGTTCATCCAATGACACAAATGAACTTATTGGATGCACAAGATTGGTTAAAAACCCTAATTGGACAACAAAAAGACTAGGGTGGACGAAAATGACCTTAATGTTCATCCAATGACACAAATGAACTTATTGGATGCACAAGATTGGTTAAAAACCCTAATTGGACAAGAATAAGCCTAGGGAGGACGAAAATGACCTAAATGTTCATCCAATGACACAAACACACCTATTGGATGCACAAGATTGGTTAAAAACCGTAATTGGACAAGAATAAGCCTAGGGAGGACGAAAATCACCTAAATGTTCATCCAATGACACAAGCACACCTATTTGATGCACAAGATTGGTTAGAAACCCTAATTTGACAAGAATAAGCCTAGGGAGGACGAAAATGACCTAACTATTCATCCAATGACACAAATGAACTTATTGGATGCACAAGATTGGTTAAAAACCCTAATTGGACAAGAATAAGCCTAGGGAGGACGAAAATGACCTAAATGTTCATCCAATGACACAAACACACCTATTGGATGCACAAGATTGGTTAGAAACCCTAATTGGACAAGAATATGCCTAGGAAGATCGAAAATGACCTAAATATTCATCCAATGACACAAATGAACTTATTGGATGCACAAGATTGCTTAAAACCCTAATTGGACAAGAATAAGACTAGGGAGGACGAAAATGACCTAAATGTTCATCCAATGACACAAACACACCTATTGGATGCACAAGATTGGTTAGAAACCCTAATTGGACAAGAATAAGCCTTGGGAGGACGAAAATGACCTAAATGTTCATCCAATGACACAAATGAACTTATTGGATGCACAAGATTGGTTAAAAACCCTAATTGGAAAAGAATAAGCATAGGGATGACGAAAATGACCTAAATGTTCATCCAATGACACAAACACACCTATTGGTTGCACAAGATTGGTTAGAAACCCTAATTGGACAAGAATAAGCCTAGGTAGGACGAAAATGACCTAAATGTTAATCCAATGACACAAATGAACTTATTGGATGCACAAGATTGGTTAAAAACCCTAATTGGACAAGAATAAGCCTAGGGAGGACGAAAATGACCTAAATGTTCATCCAATGACACAAACACACCTATTGGATGCACAAGATTTGTTAAAAACGCTAATTGGACAAGAATAAGCCTAGGGAGGACGAAAATGACCTAAATGTTCATCCAATGACACAAACACATCTATCGGATGCACAAGATTGGTTAAAAACCCTAATTGGACAAGAATAAGCATAGGGAGGACGAAAATGACCTAAATGTTCATCCAATGACACAAACACACCTATTGGATGCACAAGATTGGTTAGAAACCCTAATTGGACAAGAATAAGCCTTGGGAGGACGAAAATGACCTAAATGTTCATCCAATGACACAAATGAACTTATTGGACGCACAAGATTGGTTAAAAACCCTAATTGGACAAGAATAAGTCTAGGGAGGACGAAAATGACCTAAATGTTCATCCAATGACACAAATGAACTTATTGGATGCACAAGATTGGTTAAAAACCCTAATTGGACAAGAATAAGCCTAGGGAGGACGAAAATGAACTAAATGTTCGTCCAATGACACAAACACACCTATTGGATGCACAAGATTACATTAAAACCCTAATTGGACAAGAATAAGACTAGAGAGGATGAAAATGACCTAAATGTTTATCCAATGACACAAACACACCTATTGGATGCACAAGATTGGTTAAAAACCCTAATTGGACAAGAATAATCCTAGGGAAGACGAAAATGACCTAAATGTTCATCCAATGACACAAATGAACTTATTGGATGCACAAGATTCGTTAAAAACCCTAATTGGACAAGAATAAGCATAGGGAGGACGAAAAATGACCTAAATGTTCATCCAATGGCACAAACACACATATTGGACGCACATGATTGCTTAAAACCCGAATTGGACAAGAATAAGACTAGGGAGGACGAAAATGACCTAAATGTTCATCCAATGACACAAATGAACTTATTGGATGCACAAGATTGGTTAAAAACCCTAATTGGACAAGAATAAGCCTAGGGAGGACGAAAATGACCTAAATGTTCATCCAATGACACAAATGAACTTATTGGATGCACAAGATTGGTTAAAAACCCTAATTGGACAAGAATAAGCCTAGGGAGGGCGAAAATGACCTAAATGTTCATCCAATGACACAAATGAACTTATTGGATGCACAAGATTGGTTAAAAACCCTAATTGGACAAGAATAAGCCTAGGGAGGACGAAAATGGCCTAAATGTTCATCCAATGACACAAATGAACTTATTGGATGCACAAGATTGGTTAAAAACCCTAATTGGACAAGAATAAGACTAGGGAGGACGAAAATGACCTAAATGTTCATCCAATGACACAAAAACACCTATTGGTTTCACAAGATTGTTTAGAAACCCTAATTGGACAAGAATAAGCCTAGGGAGGATGAAAATGACCTAAATATTCATCCAATGACACAAATGAACTTATTGGATGCACAAGATTGCTTAAAACCCTAATTGGACAAGAATAAGCCTAGGGAGGACAAAAATGACCTAAATGTTCATCCAATGACACAAACACACCTATTGGATGCACAAGATTGTTTAAAAACCCTAATTAGACAAGAATAAGCCTAGGGAGGACGAAAATGACCTAAATGTTCATCCAATGACGCAAATGAACATATTGGATGCACAAGATTGGTTAAAACCCTAATTGGACAAGAATAAGCCTAGGGAAGACGAAAATGACCTAAATGTTCATCCAATGACACAATTGAACTTATTGGATGCACAAGATTGGTTAAAAACCCTAATGGGACAAGAATAAGCCTAGGGAGGACGAAAATGACCTAAATGTTCATCCAATGTCACAAACACACCTATTGGATGCACAAGATTGGTTAGAAACACTAATGGGACAAGAATAAGCCTAGGGTGGACGAAAATGACCTAAATGTTCATCCAATGACACAATTGAACTTATTGGATGCACAAGATTTGTTAAAAACCCTAATGGGACAAGAATAAGCCTAGGGAGGACGAAAAAGACCTAAATGTTCATCCAATGTAACAAACACACCTATTGGATGCACAAGATTGGTTAGAAACCCTAATTGGACAAGAATAAGCCTAGGGAGGACGAAAATGACCTAAATATTCATCCAATGACACAAATGAACTTATTGGATGCACAAGATTGCTTAAAATCCTAATTGGACAAGAATAAGACTAGGGAGGAAGAAAATGACCTAAATGTTCATCCAATGACACAAACACACCCATTGGACGCACAAGATTGGTTAAAAACCCTAATTGGACAAGAATAAGCCTAGGGAGGACGAAAATGACCTAAATGTTCATCCAATGACACAAACACACCTATTGGATGCACAAGATTTGTTAGAAACCCTAATTGGACAAGAATAAGCCTAGGGAGGACGAAAATGACCTAAATGTTATTCCAATGACGCAAATGAACTTATTGGATGCACAAGATTGGTTAAAAACCCTAATTGGACAAGAATAAGGCTAGGGAGGATGAAAATAACCTAAATGTTAATCCAATGACACAAATGAACTTATTGGATGCACAAGATTGGTTAAAAACCCTAATTGGACAAGAATAAGCCTAGGGAGGATGAAAATGACCTAAATGTTCATCCAATGACATAAACACACCTATTGGATGCACAAGATTGGTTAAAATCCCAAATTGGACAAGAATAAGCCTAGGGAGGACGAAAATGACCTAAATGTTAATCCAATGACACAAATGAACTTATTGGATGCACAAGATTGCTTAAAACCCTAATTGGACAAGAATAAGCCTAGGGAGGATGAAAATGACCAAAATGTTCATCCAATGACACAAACACACCTATTGGATGCACAAGATTGTTTATAAACCCTAATTGGACAAGAATAAGCCTAGGGAGGACGAAAATGACCTAAATGTTCATCCAATGACACAAATGAACATATTAGATGCACAAGATTGGTTAAAAACCCTAATTGGACAAGAATAAGCCTAGGGAAGACGAAAATGACCTAAATGTTCATCCAATGACACAATTGAACTTATTGGATGCACAAGATTGGTTAAAAACCCTAATGGGACAACAATAAGCCTAGGGAGGACGAAAATGACCTAAATGTTCATCCAATGTCACAAACACACCTATTGGATGCACAAGATTGGTTAGAAACCCTAATTGGACAAGAATAAGCCTTGGGAGGACGAAAATGACCTAAATGTTCATCCAATGACACAAATGAACTTATTGGATGCACAAGATTGCTTAAAACCCTAATTGGACAAGAATAAGCCTAGGGAGGACGAAAATAACCTAAATTTTCATCCAATGACACAAACACACCTATTGGATGCACAAGATTGTTTAGAAACTCTAATTGGACAAGAATAAGCCTTGGGAGGACGAAAATGACCTAATTGTTCATCCAATGACACAAACATAGCTATTGGATGCACAAGATTGGTTAAAAACCCTAATTGCACAAGAATAAGCCTAGGGAGGACGAAAATGACTTAAATGTTCATCCAATGACACAAATGAACTTATTGGATGCACAAGATTGGTTAAAAACCCTAATTGGACAAGAATAA
>JBBPBR010000471.1:77770-138580 GCA_037974775.1 Cicer pinnatifidum
ATGTTCATCCAATGACACAATTGAACTTATTGGATGCACAAGATTTGTTAAAAACACTAATGGGACAAGAATAAGCCTAGGGAGGACGAAAAAGACCTAAATGTTCATCCAATGTCACAAACACACCTATTGGATGCACAAGATTGGTTAAAAACCCTAATTGGACAAGAATAAGCATTGGGAGGACGAAAATGACCTAAATATTAATCCAATGACACAATTGAACTTATAGGATGCACAAGATTTGTTAAAAACCCTAATGGGACAAGAATAAGCCTACGGAGGACGAAAAAGACCTAAATGTTCATCCAATGTCACAAACACACCTATTGGATGCACAAGATTGGTTAGAAACCCTAATGGGACAAGAATAAGCCTAGCGAGGACGAAAATGACCTAAATGTTCATCCAATGACACAATTGAACTTATTGGATGCACAAGATTTGTTAAAAACACTAATGGGACAAGAATAAGCCTAGGGAGGACGAAAAAGACCTAAATGTTCATCCAATGTCACAAACACACCTATTGGATGCACAAGATTGGTTAGAAACCCTAATTGGACAAGAATAAGCCTAGGGAGGACGAAAATGACCTAAATGTTAATCCAATCACACAAATGAACTTATTGGATGCACAAGATTGGTTAAAAACCCTAATTGGACAAGAATAAGCCTAGGGAGGACGAAAATGACCTAAATGTTCATCCAATGACACAAACACACCTATTGGATGCACAAGATTGGTTAAAAACCCTAATTGGACAAGAATAAGCATTGGGAGGACGAAAATGACCTAAATATTAATCCAATGACACAATTGAACTTATAGGATGCACAAGATTTGTTAAAAACCCTAATGGGACAAGAATAAGCCTACGGAGGACGAAAAAGACCTAAATGTTCATCCAATGACACAAACACACCAATTGGATGCACATGATTGGTTAAAAACCCTAATTGGACAAGAATAAGCCTAGGGAGGACGAAAATGACCTAAATGTTCATCCAATGACACAAATGAACTTATTGGATGCATAAGATTGGTTAAAAACCCTAATTGGATAAGAATAAGCCTAGGGTGGACGAAAATGACCTAAGTGTTCATCCAATGACACAAATGAACTTATTGGATGCCCATGATTGGTTAAAAACCCTAATTTGACAAGAATAAGCCTAGGGAGGACGAAAATGACCTAAATGTTAATCCAATGACACAAATGAGTTTATTGGATGCACAAGATTGCTTAAAACCCTAATTGGACAAGAATAAGCCTAGGGAGGACGAAAGTGACCTAAATGTTCATCCAATGACACAAACACACCTATTGGATGCACAAGATTGTTTAGAAACCCTAATTGGACAAGAATAAGCCTAGGGAGGACGAAAATGACCTAAATGTTCATCCAATGACACAAATGAACATATTGGATGCACAAGATTGGTTTAAAACCCTAATTGGACAAGAATAAGCCTAGGGAGGACGAAAATGACCTAAATGTTCATCCAATGACACAAACACACCTATTGGATGCACAAGATTGGTTAAAAACCCTAATTGGACAAGAATAAGCATTGGGAGGACGAAAATGACCTAAATGTTCATCCAATGACACAAACACACCTATTGGATACACAAGATTGGTTAGAAACCCTAATCGGATAAGAATAAGCCTAGGGAGGACGAAAATGACCTAAATATTCATCCAATGACACAAATGAACTTATTGGATGCACAAGATTGCTTAAAATCCTAATTGGACAAGAATAAGACTAGGGAGGACGAAAATGACCTAAATGTTCATCCAATGACACAAACACACCTATTGGTTGAACAAGATTGGTTAGAAACCCTAATTGGACAAGAATAAGCCTAGGGAGAACGAAAATGACCTAAATGTTCATCCAATGACACAAATGAACTTATTGGATGCATAAGATTGGTTAAAAACCCTAATTGGACAAGAATAAGCCTAGGGTGGACGAAAATGACCTAAGTGTTCATCCAATGACACAAATGAACTTATTGGATGCACATGATTGGTTAAAAACCCTAATTGGACAAGAATAAGCCTAGGGAGGACGAAAATGACCTAAATGTTCATCCAATGACACAAATGAACATATTGGATGGACAAGATTGGTTAAAAACCCTAATTGGACAAGAATAAGCCTAGGGAGGACAAAAATGACCTAAATGTTCATCCAATGACACAATTGAACTTATTGGATGCACAAGATTTGTTAAAAACCCTAATGGGACAAGAATAAGCCTAGGGAGGACGAAAAAGACCTAAATGTTCATCCAATGTCACAAACACACCTATTGGATGCACAAGATTGGTTAGAAACCCTAATTGGACAAGAATAAGCCTAGGGAGGACGAAAATGACCTAAATGTTCATCCAATGTGACAAACACACCTTTGGATGCACAAGATTGGTTAGAAACCCTAATTGGACATGAATACGCCTAGGGAGAACGAAAATGACCTAAATGTTAATCCAATGACACAAATGAACTTATTGGATGCACAAGATTGGTTAAAAACCCTAATTGGACAAGAATAAGCCTAGGGAGGACGAAAATGAACTAAATGTTCATCCAATGACACAAACACACGGTTAAAAACCCTAATTGGACAAGAATAAGCCTAGGGAGGACGAAAATGACCTAAATGTTCATCCAATGACACAAATGAACATATTGGATGCACAAGATTGGTTAAAAACCCTAATTGGACAAGAATAAGCCTAGGGAGGACGAAAATGACCTAAATGTTCATCTAATGACACAAACACACCTATTGAATGCACAAGATTGTTTACAAACCCTAATTGGACAAGAATAAGCTTAGGGAGGACGAAAATGACCTAAATGTTCATCCAATGACACAAACACACCTATTGGATGCACAAGATTGTTTAGAAACCCTAATTGGACAAGAATAAGCCTAGGAAGGACGAAAATGACCTAAATGTTCACCCAATGACACAAATGAACTTATTGGATGCACAAGATTGGTTAAAAACCCTAATTGGACAAGAATAAGCCTAGGGAGGACGAAAATGACCTAAATGTTCATCCAATGACACAAACACACCTATTGGATGCACAAGATTGCATAAAAACCCTAATTGGACAAGAATAAGCCTAGGGAAGACGAAAATGACCTAAATGTTCTTCCAATGACACAAATGAACTTATTGGATGCACAAGATTGGTTAAAAACCCTAATTGGACAAGAATAAGCCTAGGGAGGACGAAAATGACCTAAATGTTCATCCAATGACACAAATGAACTTATTGGATGCACAAGATTGGTTAAAAACCCTAATTGGACAAGAATAAGCCTAGGGAGGACGAAAATGACCTAAATGTTCATCCAATGACACAAATGAACTTATTGGATGCACAAGATTGGTTAAAAACCCTAATTGGACAAGAATAAGCCTAGGGAGGACGAAAATGACCTATATGTTCATCGAATGACACAAATGAACTAATTGGATGCACAAGATTGGTTAAAAACCCTAACTAGACAAGAATAAGCCTAGGGAGGACGAAAATGACCTAAATGTTCGTCCAATGACACAAACACACCTATTGGATGCACAAGATTGCATAAAAACCCTAATTGGACAAGAATAAGAATAGGGAGGACGAAAATGACCTAAATGTTCATCCAATGACACAAATGAACTTATTGGATGCACAAGATTGGTTAAAAACCCTAATTGGACAAGAATAAGCATAGGGAGGACGAAAATGACCTAAATGTTCATCCAATAACAAAAACACACATATTGGATGCACAAGATTGCTTAAAACCCTAATTGGACAAGAATAAGACTAGGGATGACGAAAATGACCTAAATGTTCATCCAAGGACACAAATGAACTTATTGGATGCACAAGATTGGTTAAAAACCCTAATTGGACAAGAATAAGCCTAGGGAGGACGAAAATGACCTAAATGTTCATCCAATGACACAAATGAACTTATTGGATGCACAAGATTGGTTAAAAACCCTAATTGGACAAGAATAAGCATAGGGAGGACGAAAATGACCTAAATGTTCATCCAATGACACAAACAAACATATTGGAAGCACAAGATTGCTTAAAACCCTAATTGAACAAGAATAAGACTAGGGAGGACGAAAATGACCTAAATGTTCATCCAATGACACAAATGAACTTATTGGATGCACAAGATTGGTTAAAAACCCTAATTGGACAAGAATAAGCCTAGGGAGGACGAAAATGACCTAAATGTTCATCCAATGACACAAATGAACTTATTGGATGCACAAGATTGGTTAAAAACCCTAATTGGACAAGAATAAGCCTAGGGAGGACGAAAATGACCTAAATGTTCATCCAATGACACAAATGAACTTATTGGATGCACAAGATTGGTTAAAAACCCTAATTGGACAAGAATAAGCCTAGGGACGACGAAAATGTCCTAAATGTTCGTCCAATGACACAAACACACCTATTGGATGCAAAAGATTGCATAAAAACGCTAATTGGACAAGAATAAGACTAGGGAGGACGAAAATGACTTAAATGTTCCTCCAATGACACAAACACCTATTGGATGCACAAGATTGGTTAAAAATCCTAATTGGACAAGAATAAGCCTAGGGAGGACGAAAGTGTCATAAATGTTCCTCCAATGACACAAATGAACTTATTGGTTGCACAAGATTGTCTAAAACCCCTAATTGGACAAGAATAAGCCTAGGGAGGACGAAAATGACCTAAATGTTCATCCAATGAGACATATGAACTAATTGGTTGCACAAGATTGGCTAAAACCCCTAATTGGACAAGAATAAGCCTAGGGAGGACGAAAATGACCTAAATGTTCATCCGATGACACAAATGAACTTATTGGATGCACAAGATTGGTTAAAAACCCTAATTGTACAAGAATAAGCCTAGGGAGGACGAAAATGACCTAAATGTTCATCCAATGACACAAATGAACTTATTGGATGCACAAGATTGGTTAAAAACCCTAATTGGACAAGAATAAGCCTAGGGAGGACGAAAATGACCTAAATGTTCATCCAATGACACAAACACACCTATTGGATGCACAAGATTGGTTAAAAACCCTAATTGGACAAGAATAAGCATTGGGAGGACGAAAATGACCTAAATGTTCATCCAGTGACACAAACTCACCTATTGGATACACAAGATTGGTTAGAAACCCTAATTGGACAAGAATAAGCCTAGGGAGGACGAAAATGACCTAAATTTTCATCCAATGACACAATTGAACTTATTGGATGCACAAGATTTGTTAAAAACCCTAATGGGACAAGAATAAGCCTAGGGAGGACGAAAAAGACCTAAATGTTCATCCAATGTCACAAACACACCTATTGGATGCACAAGATTGGTTAGAAACCCTAATTGGACAAGAATAAGCCTAGGGAGGACGAAAATGACCTAAATGTTCATCCAATGACACAAATGAACTTATTGGATGCATAAGATTGGTTAAAAACCCTAATTGGACAAGAATAAGCCTAGGGAGGACGAAAATGACCTAAATGTTCATCCAATGACACAAATGAACTTATTGGATGCACAAGATTGGTTAAAAACCCTAATTGGACAAGAATAAGCCTAGGGAAGACGAAAATGACCTAAAGGTTCGTCCAATGACACAAACACACCTATTGGATGCACAAGATTGCATAAAAACCCTAATTGGACAAGAATAAGACTAGGGAGGACGAAAATGACCTAAATGTTCATCCAATGACACAAATGAACTTATTGGCTGCACAAGATTGGTTAAAAACCCTAATTGGACAAGAATAAGCCTAGGGAGGACGAAAATGACCTAAATGTTCATCCAATGACACAAATGAACTTATTGGATGCACAAGATTGGTTAAAAACCCTAATTGGACAAGAATAAGCCTAGGGAGGACGAAAATGACCTAAATGTTCATCCAATGACACAAATGAAATTATTGGATGCACAAGATTGGTTAAAAACCCTAATTGGACAAGAATAAGACTAGGGAGGACGAAAATGACCTAAATGTTCATCCAATGACACAAACACACCTATTGGATGCACAAGATTGGTTAGAAACCCTAATTGGACAAGAATAAGTCTAGGGAGGACGAAAATGACCTAAATGTTCATCCAATGACACAAGCACACCTATTGGATGCACAAGATTTGTTAGAAACCCTAATTGGACAAGAATAAGCCTAGGGAGGACGAAAATGACCTAAATGTTCATCCAATGACACAAATGAACTTATTGGATGCACAAGATTGGTTAAAAACCCTAATTGGACAAGAATAAGCCTAGGGAGGATGAAAATAACCTAAATGTTCATCAAATGACTAAACACACCTATTGGATGCACAAGATTGGTTAAAAATCCTAATTGGATAAGAATAAGCATAGGGAGGACGAAAATGACCTAAATGTTCATCCAATGACACAAACACACCTATTGGATGCACAAGATTGGTTAGAAACCCTAATTGGACAAGAATAAGCCTAGGGAGGACGAAAATGACCTAAATGTTTATCCAATGACACAAACACACCTATTGGATGCACAAGATTGGTTAAAAACCCTAATTGGACAAGAATAAGCCTACGGAGGACGAAAATGACCTAAATGTTCATCCAATGACACCAACACACCTATTGGATGCACAAGATTGTTTAGAAACCCTAATTGGACAAGAATAAGCCTAGGGAGGACGAAAATGACCTAAATGTTCATCCAATGACACAAATGAACATATTGGATGCACAAGATTGGTTAAAAACCCTAATTGGACAAGAATAAGCCTAGGGAGGACCAAAATGACCTAAATGTTCATCCAATGACACAAACACACCTATTGGATGCACAAGATTGGTTAGAAACCCTAATTGGACAAGAATAAGCCTAGGGAGGACGAAAATGACCTAAATGTTAATCCAATGACACAAATGAACTTTTGGATGCACAAGATTGGTTAGAAACCCTAATTGGACAAGAATAAGCCTAGGGAGGACGAAAATGACCTAATTGTTCATCAAATGACTAAACACACCTATTGGATGCACAAGATTGGTTAGAAACCCTAATTGGACAAGAATAAGCCTAGGGAGGACGAAAATGATCTAAATGTTCACCCAATGACACAAATGAACTTATTGGATGCACAAGATTGGTTAAAAACCCTAATTGGACAAGAATAAGCCTAGGGAGGACGAAAATGACCTAAATGTTCATCCAATGACACAAACACACCTATTGGATGCACAAGATTGGTTAGAAACCCTAATTGGACAAGAATAAGCTTAGGAAGGACGAAAATGACCTAAATGTTCATCGAATGACACAAACACACCTACTGAATGCACAAGATTGTTTAGAAACCCTAATTGGACAAGAATAAGCATAGGGAGGACGAAAATGACCTAAATGTTCATCCAATGACACAAACACACCTATTGAATGCACAAGATTGTTTAGAAACCCTAATTGGACAAGAATAAGCTTAGGGAGGACGAAAATGACCTAAATGTTCATCCAATGACACAAACATACCTATTGGATGCACAAGATTGGTTAAAAACCCTAATTGGACAAGAATAAGCCTAGGGAGGACGAAAATGACCTAATTGTTAATACAATGACACAAATGAACTTATTGGATGCACAAGATTGGTTAAAAACCCTAATTGGACAAGAATAAGCCTAGGGAGGACGAAAATGACCTAAATGTTCATCCAATGACACAAACACACCTATTGGATGCACAAGATTGGTTAGAAACCCTAATTGGACAAGAATAAGCCTAGGGAGGACGAAAATGACCTAAATGTTCATCCAACGACACAAATGAACTTATTGGATGCACAAGATTGGTTAAAAACCCTAATTGGACAAGAATAAGCCTAGGGAGGACGAAAATGACCTAAATGTTCATCCAATGACACAAACACACCTATTGGATGCACAAGATTGGTTAAAAACCCTAATTGGACAAGAATAAGCCTAGGGAGGACGAAAATGACATAAATGTTCATCCAATGACACAAACCCACCTATTGGATGCACAAGATTGGTTAAAAACCCTAATTGCACAAAAATAATCCTAGGGAAGACGAAAATGACCTAAATGTTCATCCAATGACACAAATGAACTTATTGGATGCACAAGATTGCTTAAAACCCTAATTGGACAAGAATAAGACTAGGGAGGACGAAAATGACCTAAATGTTCATCCAATGACACAAACACACCTATTGGATGCACAAGATTGGTTAGAAGCCCTAATTGAACAAGAATAAGCCTAGGGAGAACGAAAATGACCTAAATGTTCATCCAATGACACAAATGAACTTATTGGATGCACAAGATTGCTTAAAAACCCTAATTGGATAAGAATAAGCCTAGGGAGGACGAAAATGACCTAAATGTTCATCCAATGACACAAATACACCTATTGGATGCACAAGATTGGTTAAAAACCCTAATTCGACAAGAATATGCCTAGGGAGGACGAAAATGACCTAAATGTTCATCCAATGACACAAATGAACTTATTGGATGCACAAGATTGGTTAAAAACCCTAATTGGACAAGAATAAGACTAGGGAGGACGAAAATGACCTAAATGTTCATCCAATGACACAAACACACCTATTGGATGCACAAGAATGGTTAGAAACCCTAATTGGATAAGAATAAGCATAGGGAGGACGAAAATGACCTAAATGTTCATCCAATGACACAAATGAACTTATTGGATGCACAAGATTGGTTAAAATCCCTAATTGGACAAGAATAAGCCTAGGGAGGACGAAAATGACCTAAATGTTAATCCAATGACACAAATGAACTTATTGGATGCACAAGATTGCTTAAAACCCTAATTGGACAAGAATAAGCCTAGGGAGGACGAAAATGACCAAAATGTTCATCCAATGACACAAACACACCTATTGGATGCACAAGATTGTTTAGAAACCCTAATTGGACAAGAATAAGCCTAGGGAGGACGAAAATGACCTAAATGTTCATCCAATGACACAAACACACCTATTGGATGCACAAGATTGGTTAAAATCCCTAATTGGACAAGAATAAGCCTAGGGAGGACGAAAATGACCTAAATGTTAATCCAATGACACAAATAAACTTATTGGATGCACAAGATTGCTTAAAACCCTAATTGGACAAGAATAAGCCTAGGGAGGACGAAAATGACCAAAATGTTCATCCAATGACACAAATGAACATATTGGATGCACAAGATTGGTTAAAAACCCTAATTGGACAAGAATAAGCCTAGGGAAGACGAAAATGACCTAAATGTTCATCCAATGACACAATTGAACTTATTGGATGCACAAGATTTGTTAAAAACCCTAATGGGACAAGAATAAGCCTATGGAGGACGAAAAAGACCTAAATGTTCATCCAATGTCACAAACACACCTATTGGATGCACAAGATTGGTTAGAAACACTAATGGGACAAGAATAAGCCTAGGGTGGACGAAAATGACCTAAATGTTCATCCAATGACACAATTGAACTTATTGGATGCACAAGATTTGTTAAAAACCCTAATGGGACAAGAATAAGCCTAGGGAGGACGAAAAAGACCTAAATGTTCATCCAATGTCACAAAAACACCTATTGGATGCACAAGATTGGTTAGAAACCCTAATTGGACAAGAATAAGCCTAGGGAGGACGAAAATGACCTAAATATTCATCCAATGACACAAATGAACTTATTGGATGCACAAGATTGCTTAAAATCCTAATTGGACAAGAATAAGACTAGGGAGGAAGAAAATGACCTAAATGTTCATCCAATGACACAAACACACCCATTGGATGCACAAGATTGGTTAAAAACCCTAATTGGACAAGAATAAGCCTAGGGAGAACTAAAATGACCTAAATGTTCATCCAATGACACAAACACACCTATTGGATGCTCAAGATTTGTTAGAAACCCTAATTGGACAAGAATAAGCCTAGGGAGGACGAAAATGACCTAAATGTTAATCCAATGACGCAAATGAACTTATTGGATGCACAAGATTGGTTAAAAACCCTAATTGGACAAGAATAAGGCTAGGGAGGACGAAAATGACCTAAATGTTCATCCAATGACACAATTGAACTTATTGGATGCACAAGATTTGTTAAATGACACAACCCATTGATTTGTTAGAAACCCTAATTGAACTTATTGGATGCACAAGATTCGTCCTCCCTAGCCTAATTGGACAAGAATAAGGCTAGGGAGGACGAATATGACCTAAATGTTCATCCAATGACACAAACACACCCATTGGATGCACAAGATTGGTTAAAAACCCTAATTGGACAAGAATAAGCCTAGGGAGGACGAAAATGACCTAAATGTTCATCCAATGACACAAACACGCCTATTGGATGCTCAAGATTTGTTAGAAACCCTAATTGGACAAGAATAAGCCTAGGGAGGACGAAAATGACCTAAATGTTAATCCAATGACGCAAATGAACTTATTGGATGCACAAGATTGGTTAAAAACCCTAATTGGACAAGAATAAGGCTAGGGAGGATGAAAATAACTTAAATGTTAATCCAATGACACAAATGAACTTATTGGATGCACAAGATTGGTTAAAAACCCTAATTGGACAAGAATAAGCCTAGGGAGGACGAAAATGACCTAAATGTTCATCCAATGACACAAACACACCTATTGGATGCACAAGATTTGTTAAAATCCCTAATTGGACAAGAATAAGCCTAGGGAGGACGAAAATGACCTAAATGTTAATCCAATGACACAAATGAACTTATTGGATGCACAAGATTGCTTAAAACCCTAATTGGACAAGAATAAGCCTAGGGAGGACGAAAATGACCAAAATGTTCATCCAATGACACAAACACACCTATTGGATGCACAAGATTTGTTAGAAACCCTAATTGGACAAGAATAAGCCTAGGGAGGACAAAAATGACCTAAATGTTAATCCAATGACGCAAATGAACTTATTGGATGCACAAGATTGGTTAAAAACCCTAATTGGACAAGAATAAGGCTAGGGAGGATGAAAATAACCTAAATGTTAATCCAATGACACAAATGAACTTATTGGATGCACAAGATTGCTTAAAACCCTAATTGGACAAGAATAAGCCTAGGGAGGACGAAAATGACCAAAATGTTCTTCCAATGACACAAACACACCTATTGGATGCACAAGATTGTTTAGAAACCCTAATTGGACAAGAATAAGCCTAGGGAGGACGAAAATGACCTAAATGTTCATCCAATGACACAAATGAACATATTGGATGCACAAGATTGGTTAAAAACCCTAATTGGACAAGAATAAGCCTAGGGAAGACGAAAATGACCTAAATGTTCATCCATTGACACAATTGAACTTATTGGATGCACAAGATTGGTTAAAAACCCTAATAGGACAAGAATAAGCCTAGGGAGGACGAAAATGACCAAAATGTTCATCCAATGTCACAAACACACCTATTGGATACACAAGATTGGTTAGAAACACTAATGGGACAAGAATAAGCCTAGGGTGGACGAAAATGACCTAAATGTTCATCCAATGACACAATTGAACTTATTGGATGCACAAGATTTGTTAAAAACCCTAATGGGACAAGAATAAGCCTAGGGAGGACGAAAAAGACCTAAATGTTCATCCAATGTCACAAACACACCTATTGGATGCCCAAGATTGGTTAGAAACCCTAATTGGACAAGAATAAGCCTAGGGAGGACGAAAATGACCTAAATATTCATCCAATGAGACAAATGAACTTATTGGATGCACAAGATTGCTTAAAATCCTAATTGGACAAGAATAAGACTAGGGAGGAAGTAAATGAACTAAATGTTAATCCAATGACACAAACACACCCATTGGATGCACAAGATTGGTTAAAAACCCTAATTGGACAAGAATAAGCCTAGGGAGGACGAAAATAACCTAAATGTTCATCCAATGACACAAACACACCTATTGGATGCACAAGATTTGTTAGAAACCCTAATTGGACAAGAATAAGCCTAGGGAGGACGAAAATGACCTAAATGTTATTCCAATGACGCAAATGAACTTATTGGATGCACAAGATTGGTTAAAAACCCTAATTGGACAAGAATAAGGCTAGGGAGGACGAAAATAACCTAAATGTTCATCCAATGACACAAACACACCTATTGGATGCACAAGATTGGTTAAAATCCCTAATTGGACAAGAATAAGCCTAGGGAGGACGAAAATGACCTAAATGTTAATCCAATGACACAAATGAACTTATTGGATGCACAAGATTGCTTAAAACCCTAATTGGACAAGAATAAGCCTTGGGAGGACGAAAATGACCTAAATGTTCATCCAATGACACAAATGAACTTATTGGATGCACAAGATTGGTTAAAAACCCTAATTGGACAAGAATAAGCCTAGAGTGGACGAAAATGACCTAAATGTTCATCCAATGACACAAATGAACTTATTGGATGCACAAGATTGGTTAAAAACCTTAATTGGACAAGAGTAAGCCTTGGGAGGACGAAAATGACCTAAATGTTCATCCAATGACACAAATGAACTTATTGGATGCACAAGATTGGTTAAAAACCCTAATTGGACAAGAATAAGCCTTGGGAGGACGAAAATGACCTAAATGTTCATCCAATGACACAAATGAACTTATTAGATGCACAAGATTGGTTAAAAACCCTAATTAGACAAGAATAAGCCTAGGGTGGACGAAAATGACCTAAATGTTCATCCAATGACACAAATGAACTTATTGGATGCACAAGATTGGTTAAAAACCCTAATTGGACAAGAATAAGCCTAGGGAGGACGAAAATGACCTAAATGTTCATCCAATGACACAAACACACCTATTGGATGCACAAGATTGGTTAAAAACTCTAATTGGACAAGAATAAGCCTAGGAAGGACGAAAATGACCTAAATGTTCATCCAATGACACAAATGAACTTATTGGATGCACAAGATTGGTTAAAAACCCTAATTGGACAAGAATAAGCCTAGGGAGGACGAAAATGACCTAAATGTTCATCCAATGACACAAATGAACTTATTGGATGCACAAGATTGGTTAAAAACCCTAATTGGACAAGAATAAGCCTAGGGAGGACGAAAATGACCTAAATGTTCATCCAATGACACAAACACACCTATTGGATGCACAAGATTGGTTAGAAACCCTAATAGGACAAGAATATGCCTAGGGAGGACGAAAATGACCTAAATGTTCATCCAATGACACAAACACACCTATTGGATGCACAAGATTGGTTAAAAACCATAATTTGACAAGAATAAGCCTAGGGAGGACGAAAATGACCTAACTATTCATCCAATGACACAAATGAACTTATTGGATGCCCAAGATTGGTTAAAAACCCTAATTGGACAAGAATAAGCCTAGGGAGGACGAAAATGACCTAAATGTTCATCCAATGACACAAATGAACTTATTGGATGCACAAGATTGGTTAAAAACCCTAATTGGACAAGAATAAGCCTAGGGAGGACGAAAATGACCTAAATGTTCATCCAATGACACAAACACACCTATTGGATGCACAAGAATGGTTAGAAACCATAATTGGACAAGAATAAGCCTAGGGAGGACGAAAATGACCTAAATGTTCACCCAATGACACAAATGAACTTATTGGATGCACAAGATTGGTTAAAAACCCTAATTGGACAAGAATAAGCCTAGGGAGGACGAAAATGACCTAAATGTTCATCCAATGACACAAACACACCTATTGGATGCACAAGATTGGTAAAAAACCCTAATTGGACAAGAATAAGCATAGGGAGGACGAAAATGACCTAAATGTTCATCAAATGACACAAACACACCTATTGGATGCACAAGATTGGTTAGAAACCCTTATTGGACAAGAATAAGCCTAGGGAGGACGAAAATGACCTAAATGTTAATCCAATGACACAAATGAACTTATTGGATGCACAAGATTGGTTAAAAACCCTAATTGGACAAGAATAAGCCTAGGGAGGACGAAAATGACCTAAATGTTCATCCAATGACACAAACACACCTATTGGAAGCACAAGATTGGTTAGATATCCTAATTGAACAAGAATAAGCCTTAGGAGGACGAAAATGACCTAAATGTTCATCCAATGACACAAATGAACTTATTGGATGCACAAGATTGGTTAAAAACCCTAATTGGACAAGAATAAGCCTAGGGAGGACGAAAATGACCTAAATGTTCATCCAATGACACAAACACACCTATTGGATGCACAAGATTGTTTAGAAACCCTAATTGGACAAGAATAAGCCTAGGGAGGACGAAAATGACCTAAATGTTCATCCAATGACATAAATGAACTTATTGGATGCACAAGATTGGTTAAAAACCCTAATTGGACAAGAATAAGCCTAGGGAGGACGAAAATGACCTAAATGTTCATCCAATGACACAAACACACCTATTGGATGCACAAGATTGTTTAGAAACCCTAATTGGACAAGAATAATCCTAGGGAGGACGAAAATGACCTAAATGTTCATCCAATGACACAAATGAACTTATTGGATGCACAAGATTGGTTAAAAACCCTAATTGGACAAGAATAAGCCTAGGGAGGACGAAAATGACCTAAATGTTCATCCAATGACACAAACACACCTATTGGATGCACAAGTTTGGGTAAAAACCCTAATTGGACAAGAATAAGCATAGGGAGGACGAAAATGACCTAAATGTTCATCCAATGACACAAACACACCTATTGGATGCACAAGATTGGTTAGAAACCCTAATTGGACAAGAATAAGCCTAGGAAGGACAAAAATGACCTAAATGTTCATCCAATGACACAAATGAACTTATTGGATGCACAAGATTGGTTAAAAACCCTAATTGGACAAGAATAAGCCTAGGGAGGACGAAAATGACCTAAATGTTCATCCAATGACACAAACACACCTATTGGATGCACAAGATTGGTTAAAATCCCTAATTGGACAAGAATAAGCCTAGGGAGGACGAAAATGACCTAAATATTCATCCAATGACACAAATGAACTTATTGGATGCACAAGATTGCTTAAAACCCTAATTGGACAAGAATAAGCCTAGGGAGGACGAAAATGACCTAAATGTTCATCCAATGACACAAACACACCTATTGGATGCACAAGATTGTTTAGAAACCCTAATTGGACAAGAATAAGCCTAGGTAGGACGAAAATGACCTAAATGTTCATCCAATGACACAAATGAACTTATTGGATGCACAAGATTGGTTAAAAACCCTAATTGGACAAGAATAAGACTAGGGAGGACGAAAATGACCTAAATGTTCATCCAATGACACAATTGAACTTATTGGATGCACAAGATTGGTTAAAAACCCTAATTGGACAAGAATAAGCCTAGGGAGGACGAAAATGACCTAAATGTTCGTCCAATGACACAAATACACCTATTGGATGCACAAGATTGCATAAAAACCCTAATTGGACAAGAATAAGATTACGGAGGACGAAAATTACCTAAATATTCAACCAATGACACAAATGAACTTATTGGATGCACAAGATTGGTTAAAAAAACTAATTGGACAAGAATAAGCCTAGGGAGGACGAAAATGACCTAAATGTTCATCCAATGACACAAATGAACTTATTGGATGCACAAGATTGGTTAAAAACCCTAATTGGACAAGAATAAGCCTAGGGAGGACGAAAATGACCTAAATGTTCATCCAATGACATAAATGAACTTATTGGATGCACAAGAATGGTTAAAAACCCTAATTGGACAAGAATAAGCATAGGGAGGACGAAAATGACCTAAATGTTCATCCAATGACACAAACACACATATTGGATGCACAAGATTGGTTAAAAACCCTAATTGGACAAGAATAAGCCTAGGGAGGACGAAAATGACCTAAATGTTCATCCAATGACACAAATGAACATATTGGATGCACAAGATTGGTTAAAAACCCTAATTGGACAAGAATAAGCCTAGGGAGGACGAAAATGACCTAAATGTTCATCCAATGACACAATTGAACTTATGGGATGCACAAGATTTGTTAAAAACCCTAATGGGACAAGAATAAGCCTAGGGAGGACGAAAAAGACCTAAATGTTCATCCAATGTCACAAACACACCTATTGGATGCACAAGATTGGTTAGAAACCCTAATTGGACAAGAATAAGCCTAGGGAGGACGAAAATGACCTAAATGTTCATCCAATGACACAAATGAACTTATTGGATGCATAAGATTGGTTAAAAACCCTAATTGGACAAGAATAAGCCTAGGGTGGACGAAAATGACCTAAGTGTTCATCCAATGACACAAATGAACTTATTGGATGCCCATGATTGGTTAAAAACCCTAATTTGACAAGAATAAGCCTAGGGAGGACGAAAATGACCTAAATGTTAATCCAATGACACAAATGAGTTTATTGGATGCACAAGATTGCTTAAAACCCTAATTGGACAAGAATAAGCCTAGGGAGGACGAAAGTGACCTAAATGTTCATCCAATGACACAAACACACCTATTGGATGCACAAGATTGTTTAGAAACCCTAATTGGACAAGAATAAGCCTAGGGAGGACGAAAATGACCTAAATGTTCATCCAATGACACAAATGAACATATTGGATGCACAAGATTGGTTAAAAACCCTAATTGGACAAGAATAAGCCTAGGGAAGACGAAAATGACCTAAATGTTCATCCAATGACACAATTGAACTTATTGGATGCACAAGATTGGTTAAAAACCCTAATGGGACTACAATAAGCCTAGGGAGGACGAAAATGACCTAAATGTTCATCCAATGTCACAAACACACCTATTGGATGCACAAGATTGGTTAGAAACCCTAATTCGACAAGAATAAGCCTTGGGAGGACGAAAATGACCTAAATGTTCATCCAATGACACAAATGAACTTATTGGATGCACAAGATTGCTTAAAACCCTAATTGGACAAGAATAAGCCTAAAGAGGACGAAAATAACCTAAATTTTCATCCAATGACACAAACACACCTATTGGATGCACAAGATTGTTTAGAAACTCTAATAGGACAAGAATAAGTCTTGGGAGGACGAAAATGACCTAAATGTTCATCCAATGACACCAACACAGCTATTGGATGCACAAGATTGGTTAAAAACCCTAATTGCACAAGAATAAGCCTAGGGAGGACGAAAATGACTTAAATGTTCATCCAATGACACAAATGAACTTATTGGATGCACAAGATTGGTTAAAAACCCTAATTGGACAAGAATAAGACTAGGGAGGACGAAAATGACCTAAATGTTCATCCAATGACACAAACACACCTATTGGATTCACAAGATTGTTTAGAAACCCTAATTGGACAAGAATAAGCCTAGGGAGGATTAAAATGACCTAAATATTCATCCAATGACACAAATGAATTTATTGGATGCACAAGATTGCTTAAAACCCTAATTGGACAAGAATAAGCCTAGGGAGGACGAAAATGACCTAAATGTTCATCCAATGACACAAAAACAGCTATTGGATGCACAAGATTGGTTAAAAACCCTAATTGCACAAGAATAAGCCTAGGGAGGACGAAAATGACTTAAATGTTCATCCAATGACACAAATGAACTTATTGGATGCACAAGATTGGTTAAAAACCCTAATTGGACAAGAATAAGACTAGGGAGGACGAAAATGACCTAAATGTTCATCCAATGACACAAACACACCTATTTGATGCACAAGGTTGGTTAGAAACCCTAATTGGACAAGAATAAGTCTAGGAAGGACGAAAATGACCTAAATGTTAATCCAATGACACAAATGAACTTATTGGATGCACAAGATTGCTTAAAACCCTAATTGGACAAGAATAAGACTAGGGAGGACGAAAATGACCTAAATGTTCATCCAATGACACAAACACACCTATTGGATGCACAAGATTAGTTAGAAACCCTAATTGGACAAGAATAAGCCTAGGAAGGACGAAAATGACCTAAGTGTTAATCCAATGACACAAATGAACTTATTGGATGCACAAGATTGGTTAAAAACCCTAATTGGACAAGAATAAGCCTAGGGAGGACGAAAATGACCTAAATGTTCATCCAATGACACAAACACACCTATTGGATGCACAAGATTGGTTAGAAACCCTAATTGGACAAGAATAAGCCTAGGAAGGACGGAAATGACCTAAAAGTTAATCCAATGACACAAATGGACTTATTGGATGCACAAGATTGGTTAAAAACCCTAATTGGACAAGAATAAGCCTAGGGAGGACGAAAATGACCTAAATGTTCATCCAATGACACAAACACACCTATTGGATGCACAAGATTGGTTAGAAACCCTAATTGCACAAGAATATGCCTAGGGAGGATGAAAATGACCTAAATATTCATCCAATGACACAAATGAACTTATTGGATGCACAAGATTGCTTAAAACCCTAATTGGACAAGAATAAGACTAGGGAGGACGAAAATGACCTAAATGTTCATCCAATGACACAAACACACCTATTGGATGCACAAGATTGGTTAGAAACCCTAATTGGACAAGAATAAGCCTTGGGAGGACGAAAATGACCTAAATGTTCATCCAATGACACAAACACACCTATTGGATGCACAAGATTGGTTAAAAACCCTAATTGGACAAGAATAAGACTAGGGAGGACGAAAATGACCTAAATGTTCATCCAATGACACAAACACACCTATTGGATTCACAAGATTGTTTAGAAACCCTAATTGGACAAGAATAAGCCTAGGGAGGATGAAAATGACCTAAATATTCATCCAATGACACAAATGAACTTATTGGATGCAGAAGATTGCTTAAAACCCTAATTGGACAAGAAAAAGCCTAGGGAGGACGAAAATTACCTAAATATTCATCCAATGACACAAATGAACTTATTGGATGCACAAGATTGCTTAAAACCCTAATTGGACAAGAATAAGACTAGGGAGGACGAAAATGACCTAAATGTTCATCCAATGACACAAACACACCTATTGGATGCACAAGATTGATTAAAAACCCTAGTTGGACAAGAATAAGCTTTGGGAGGATGAAAATGAAATAAATGTTCATCCAATGACTCAAATGAACTTATTGGATGCACAAGATTAGTTAAAAACACTAATTGGACAAGAATAAGCCTAGGGTGGACGAAAATGACCTAAATGTTCATCCAATGACACAAATGAACTTATTGGATGCACAAGATTGGTTAAAAACCCTAATTGGACAAGAATAAGCCTAGGGAGGACGAAAATGACCTAAATGTTCATCCAATGACAAAAATGAACTTATTGGATGCACAAGATTGGTTAAAAACCCTAATTGGACTAGAATAAGCCTAGGGAGGACGAAAATGACCTAAATGTTTATCCAATGACACAAATGAACTTATTGGATGCACAAGATTGCTTAAAACCCTAATTGGACAAGAATAAGACTAGGGAGGACGAAAATGACCTAAATGTTCATCCAATGACACAAACACACCTATTGGATGCACAAGATTGGTTAAAAACCCTAGTTGGACAAGAATAAGCTTTGGGAGGACGAAAATGACATAAATGTTCATCCAATGACACAAATGAACTTGTTGGATGCACAAGATTAGTTAAAAACACTAATTGGACAAGAATAAGCCTAGGGTGGACGAAAATGACCTAAATGTTCATCCAATGACACAAATGAACTTATTGGATGCACAAGATTGGTTAAAAACCCTAATTGGACAAGAATAAGCCTAGGGAGGACGAAAATGACCTAAATGTTCATCCAATGACACAAACACACCTATTGGATGCACAAGATTGGTTAAAAACTCTAATTGGACAAGAATAAGCCTAGGAAGGACGAAAATGACCTAAATGTTCATCCAATGACACAAATGAACTTATTGGATGCACAAGATTGGTTAAAAACCCTAATTGGACAAGAATAAGCCTAGGGAGGACGAAAATGACCTAAATGTTCATCCAATGACACAAATGAACTTATTGGATGCACAAGATTGGTTAAAAACCCTAATTGGACAAGAATAAGCCTAGGGAGGACGAAAATGACCTAAATGTTCATCCAATGACACAAACACACCTATTGGATGCACAAGATTGGTTAGAAACCCTAATAGGACAAGAATATGCCTAGGGAGGACGAAAATGACCTAAATGTTCATCCAATGACACAAACACACCTATTGGATGCACAAGATTGGTTAAAAACCATAATTTGACAAGAATAAGCCTAGGGAGGACGAAAATGACCTAACTATTCATCCAATGACACAAATGAACTTATTGGATGCCCAAGATTGGTTAAAAACCCTAATTGGACAAGAATAAGCCTAGGGAGGACGAAAATGACCTAAATGTTCATCCAATGACACAAATGAACTTATTGGATGCACAAGATTGGTTAAAAACCCTAATTAGACAAGAATAAGGCTAGGGAGGATGAAAATGACCTAAATGTTCATCCAATGACACAAATGAAATTATTGGATGCACAAGATTGGTTAAAAACCCTAATTGGACAAGAATAAGCCTAGGGAGGACGAAAATGACCTAAATGTTCATCCAATGACACAAATGAACTTATTGGATGCACAAGATTGGTTAAAAACCCTAATTGGACAAGAATAAGCCTAGGGAGGACGAAAATGACCTAAATGTTCATCCAATGACACAAATGAACTTATTGGATGCACAAGATTGGTTAAAAACCCTAATTGGACAAGAATAAGCCTAGGGAGGACGAAAATGACCTAAATGTTCATCCAATGACACAAATGAACTTATTGGATGCACAAGATTGGTTAAAAACCCTAATTGGACAAGAATAAGCCTAGGGACGACGAAAATGTCCTAAATGTTCGTCCAATGACACAAACACACCTATTGGATGCAAAAGATTGCATAAAAACGCTAATTGGACAAGAATAAGACTAGGGAGGACGAAAATGACTTAAATGTTCCTCCAATGACACAAACACCTATTGGATGCACAAGATTGGTTAAAAATCCTAATTGGACAAGAATAAGCCTAGGGAGGACGAAAGTGTCATAAATGTTCCTCCAATGACACAAATGAACTTATTGGTTGCACAAGATTGTCTAAAACCCCTAATTGGACAAGAATAAGCCTAGGGAGGACGAAAATGACCTAAATGTTCATCCAATGAGACATATGAACTAATTGGTTGCACAAGATTGGCTAAAACCCCTAATTGGACAAGAATAAGCCTAGGGAGGACGAAAATGACCTAAATGTTCATCCGATGACACAAATGAACTTATTGGATGCACAAGATTGGTTAAAAACCCTAATTGTACAAGAATAAGCCTAGGGAGGACGAAAATGACCTAAATGTTCATCCAATGACACAAATGAACTTATTGGATGCACAAGATTGGTTAAAAACCCTAATTGGACAAGAATAAGCCTAGGGAGGACGAAAATGACCTAAATGTTCATCCAATGACACAAACACACCTATTGGATGCACAAGATTGGTTAAAAACCCTAATTGGACAAGAATAAGCATTGGGAGGACGAAAATGACCTAAATGTTCATCCAGTGACACAAACTCACCTATTGGATACACAAGATTGGTTAGAAACCCTAATTGGACAAGAATAAGCCTAGGGAGGACGAAAATGACCTAAATTTTCATCCAATGACACAATTGAACTTATTGGATGCACAAGATTTGTTAAAAACCCTAATGGGACAAGAATAAGCCTAGGGAGGACGAAAAAGACCTAAATGTTCATCCAATGTCACAAACACACCTATTGGATGCACAAGATTGGTTAGAAACCCTAATTGGACAAGAATAAGCCTAGGGAGGACGAAAATGACCTAAATGTTCATCCAATGACACAATTGAACTTATTGGATGCACAAGATTGCTTAAAACCCTAATTGGACAAGAATAAGACTAGGGAGGACGAAAATGACCTAAATGTTCATCCAATGACACAAACACACCTATTGGATGCACAAGATTGGTTAGAAACCCTAATTGGAGAAGAAAAAGCCTTGGGAGGACGAAAATGACCTAAATGTTCATCCAATGACACAAATGAACTTATTGGATGCACAAGATTGGTTAAAAACCCTAATTGGACAAGAATAAGCCTAGGGAGGACGAAAATGACCTAAATGTTCATCCAATGACACAAACACACCTATTGGATGCACAAGAGTGCATAAAAACCCTAATTGGACAAGAATAAGACTAGGGAGGACGAAAATGACCTAAATGTTCATCCAATGACACAAATGAACTTATTGGATGCACAAGATTGGTTAAAAACCCTAATTGGACAAGAATAAGCCTAAGGTGGACGAAAATGACCTAAATGTTCATCCAATGACACAAACACACCTATTGGATGCACAAGATTGTTTAGAAACCCTAATTGGACAAGAATAAGCCTAGGGAGGACGAAAATGACCTAAATGTTCATCCAATGACACAAATGAACATATTGGATGCACAAGATTGGTTAAAAACCCTAATTGGACAAGAATAAGCCTAGGGAAGACGAAAATGACCTAAATGTTCATCCAATGACACAAACACACCTATTGGATGCACAAGATTGGTTAAAATCCCTAATTGGACAAGAATAAGCCTAGGGAGGACGAAAATGACCTAAATGTTAATCCAATGACACAAATAAACTTATTGGATGCACAAGATTGCTTAAAACCCTAATTGGACAAGAATAAGCCTAGGGAGGACGAAAATGACCAAAATGTTCATCCAATGACACAAATGAACATATTGGATGCACAAGATTGGTTAAAAACCCTAATTGGACAAGAATAAGCCTAGGGAAGACGAAAATGACCTAAATGTTCATCCAATGACACAATTGAACTTATTGGATGCACAAGATTGGTTAAAACCCTAATTGGACAAGAATAAGACTAGGGAGGACGAAAATGACCTAAATGTTCATCCAATGACACAAACACACCTATTGGATGCACAAGATTGGTTAGAAACCCTAATTGGACAAGAATATGCCTTGGGAGGACGAAAATGACCTAAATGTTCATCCAATGACACAAATGAAGTTATTGGATGCACAAGATTGGTTAAAAACCCTAATTCGACAAGAATAAGGCTAGGGAGATCGAAAATGACCTAAATGTTCATCCAATGACACAAACACACCTATTGGATGCACAAGATTGGTTAAAAACCCTAATTGGACAAGAATAAGCCTAGGGAGGACGAAAATGACCTAAATGTTCATCCAATGACACAAATGAACTTATTGGATGCACAAGATTGGTTAAAAACCCTAATTGGACAAGAATAAGCCTAGGGAGGACGAAAATGACCTAAATGTTCATCCAATGACACAAACACACCTATTGGAAGCACAAGATTGGTTAGAAACCCTAATTGGACAAGAAAAAGCCTAGGAAGGACGAAAATGACCTAATTGTTAATCCAATGACACAAATGAACTTTTTGGATGCACAAGATTGGTTAAAAACCCTAATTGGACAAGAATAAGCCTAGGGAGGACGAAAATGACCTAAATGTTCATCCAATGATACAAACACACCTATTGGATGCACAAGATTGGTTAATAACCCTAATTGGACAAGAATAAGCCTAGGGAGGACGAAAATGACCTAAATGTTCATCCAATGACACAAATGAACTTATTGGATGCACAAGATTGGTTAAAAACCCTAATTGGACAAGAATAAGCCTAGGGAGGACGAAAATGACCTAAATGTTCATCCAATGACACAAACACACCTATTGGAAGCACAAGATTGGTTAGAAACCCTAATTGGACAAGAATAAGCCTTAGGAGGACGAAAATGACCTAAATGTACATCCAATGACACAAATGAACTTATTGGATGCACAAGATTGGTTAAAAACCCTAATTGGACAAGAATAAGCCTAGGGAGGACGAAAATGACCTAAATGTTCATCCAATGACACAAACACACCTATTGGATGCACAAGATTGTTTAGAAACCCTAATTGGACAAGAATAAGCCTAGGGAGGACGAAAATGACCTAAATGTTAATCCAATGACACAAATGAACTTATTGGATGCACAAGATTGGTTAAAAACCCTAATTGGACAAGAATAAGCCTAGGGAGGACGAAAATGACCTAAATGTTCATCCAATGACACAAACACACCTATTGGATGCACAAGATTGTTTAGAAACCCTAATTGGACAAGAATAAGACTAGGGAGGACGAAAATGACCTAAATGTTCATCCAATGACACAAACACACCTATTGGATGCAAAAGATTGGTTAGAAACCCTAATTGGACAAGAATAAGCCTAGCGAGGATGAAAATGACCTAAATATTCATCCAATGACACAAATGAACTTATTGGATGCACAAGATTGCTTAAAACCCTAATTGGACAAGAATAAGACTAGGGAGGACGAAAATAACCTAAATGTTCATCCAATGACACAAACACACCTATTGGATGCACAAGATTGGTTAGAAACCCTAATTGGACAAGAATAAGCCTAGAAAGGACGAAAATGACCTAAATGTTAATCCAATGACACAAATGAACTTATTGGATGCACAAGATTGGTTAAAAACCCTAATTGGACAAGAATAAGCCTAGGGAGGACGAAAATGACCTAAATGTTCATCCAATGACACAAACACACCTATTGGATGCACAAGATTGTTTAGAAACCCTAATTGGACAAGAATAAGACTAGGGAGGACGAAAATGACCTAAATGTTCATCCAATGACACAAACACGCCTATTGGATGCAAAAGATTGGTTAGAAACCCTAATTGGACAAGAATAAGCCTAGCGAGGATGAAAATGACCTAAATATTCATCCAATGACACAAATGAACTTATTGGATGCACAAGATTGCTTAAAACCCTAATTGGACAAGAATAAGACTAGGGAGGACGAAAATAACCTAAATGTTCATCCAATGACACAAACACACCTATTGGATGCACAAGATTGGTTAGAAACCCTAATTTGACAAGAATAAGCCTAGGGAGGACGGAAATGACCTAACTATTCATCCAATGACACAAATGAACTTATTGGATGCACAAGATTGCTTAAAACCCTAATTGGACATGAATAAGACTAGGGAGGACGAAAATGACCTAAATGTTCATCCAATGACACAAACACACCTATTGGACGCACAAGATTGGTTAGAAACCCTAATTGGACAAGAATATACCTTGGGAGGATGAAAATGACCTAAATATTCATCCAATGACACAAATGAACTTATTGGATGCACAAGATTGCTTAAAACCCTAATTGGACAAGAATAAGACTAGGGAGGACGAAAATGACCTAAATGTTCATCCAATGACACAAACACACCTATTGGATGCACAAGATTGGTTAGAAACCCTAATTCGACAAGAATAAGCCTTGGGAGGACGAAAATGACCTAAATGTTCATCCAATGACACAAATGAACTTATTGGATGCACAAGATTGGTTAAAAACCCTAATTGGACAAGAATAAGCCTAGGGAGGACGAAAATGACCTAAATGTTCATCCAATGACACAAACACACCTATTGGATGCACAAGATTGGTTAGAAACCCTAATTGGACAAGAATAAGCCTAGGAAGGACGAAAATGACCTAAATGTTAATCCAATGACACAAATGAACTTATTGGATGCACAAGATTGCTTAACACCCTAATTGGACAAGAATAAGACTAGGGAGGACGAAAATGACCTAAATGTTCATCCAATGACACAAATGAACTTATTGGATGCACAAGATTGCTTAAAACCCTAATTGGACAAGAATAAGACTAGGGTGGACGAAAATGACCTAAATGTTCATCCAATGACACAAATGAACTTATTGGATGCACAAGATTGGTTAAAAACCCTAATTGGACAAGAATAAGCCTAGGGAGGACGAAAATGACCTAAATGTTCATCCAATGACACAAACACACCTATTGGATGCACAAGATTGGTTAAAAACCCTAATTGGACAAGAATACGCCTAGGGAGGACGAAAATTACCTAAATGTTCATCCAATGACACAAACAGACCGATTGGATGCACACGATTGGTTAGAAACCCTAATTTGACAAGAATAAGCCTAGGGAGGACGAAAATGACCTAAATGTTAATCCAATGACACAAATGAACTTATTGGATGCACAAGATTGGTTAAAAACCCTAATTGGACAAGAATAAGCCTAGGGAGGACGAAAATGACCTAAATGTTAATCCAATGACACAACTCAACTTATTGGATGCGCAAGATTGGTTAAAAACCCTAATTGGACAAGAATAAGCCTAGGGAGGACGAAAATGACCTAAATGTTAATCCAATGACACAAATGAAGTTATTGGATGCACAAGATTGGTTAAAAACCCTAATTGGACAAGAATAAGCCTAGGGAGGACGAAAATAACCTAAATGTTCATCAAATGACTAAACACACCTATTGGATGCACAAGATTGGTTAGAAACCCTAATTGGACAAGAATAAGGCTAGGGAGGACGAAAATGACCTAACTATTCATCCAATGACACAAATGAACTTATTGGATGCACAAGATTGGTTAAAAACCCTAATTGGACAAGAATAAGCCTAGGGAGGACGAAAATGACCTAAATGTTCATCCAATGACACAAACACACCTATTGGATGCACAAGATTGTTTAGAAACCCTAATTGGACAAGAATAAGCCTAGGTAGGACGAAAATGACCTAAATGTTCATCCAATGACACAAATGAACATATTGGATGCACAAGATTGGTTAAAAACCCTAATTGGACAAGAATAAGCCTAGGGAGGACGAAAATGACCTAAATGTTCATCCAATGACACAATTGAACTTATTGGATGCTCAAGATTTGTTAAAAACCCTAATGGGACAAGAATAAGCCTAGAGAGGACGAAAAATACCTAAATGTTCATCCAATGTCACAAACACACCTATTGGATGCACAAGATTGGTTAGAAACCCTAATTGGACAAGAATAAGCCTAGGGAGGACGAAAATGACCTAAATGTTCATCCAATGACACAAACACACCTATTGGATGCACAAGATTGGTTAAAAACCCTAATTGGACAAGAATAAGCATTGGGAGGACGAAAATGACCTAAATATTAATCCAATAACACAATTGAACTTATAGGATGCACAAGATTTGTTAAAAACCCTAATGGGACAAGAATAAGCCTACGGAGGACGAAAAAGACCTAAATGTTCATCCAATGTCACAAACACACCTATTGGATGCACAAGATTGGTTAGAAACCCTAATGGGACAAGAATAAGCCTAGGGAGGACGAAAATGACCTAAATGTTCATCCAATGACACAATTGAACTTATTGGATGCACAAGATTTGTTAAAAACACTAATGGGACAAGAATAAACCTAGGGAGGATGAAAAAGACCTAAATGTTCATCCAATGTCACAAACACACCTATTAGATGCACAAGATTTGTTAGAAACCCTAATTGGACAAGAATAAGCCTAGGGAGGACGAAAATGACCTAAATGTTAATCCAATCACACAAATGAACTTATTGGATGCACAAGATTGGTTAAAAACCCTAATTGGACAAGAATAAGCCTAGGGAGGACGAAAATGACCTAAATGTTCATCCAATGACACAAACACACCTATTGGATGCACAAGATTGGTTAAAAACCCTAATTGGACAAGAATAAGCATTGGGAGGACGAAAATGACCTAAATATTAATCCAATGACACAATTGAACTTATAGGATGCACAAGATTTGTTAAAAACCCTAATGGGACAAGAATAAGCCTACGGAGGACGAAAAAGACCTAAATGTTCATCCAATGTCACAAACACACCTATTGGATGCACATGATTGGTTAGAAACCCTAATGGGACAAGAATAAGCCTAGGGAGGACGAAAATGACCTACATGTTCATCCAATGACACAATTGAACTTATTGGATGCACAAGATTTGTTAAAAACACTAATGGGACAAGAATAAGCCTAGGGAGGACGAAAAAGACCTAAATGTTCATCCAATGTCACAAACACACCTATTGGATGCACAAGATTGGTTAGAAACCCTAATTGGACAAGAATAAGCCTAGGGAGGACGAAAATGACCTAAATGTTCATCCAATGACACAATTGAACTTATTGGATGCACAAGATTGCTTAAAACCCTAATTGGACAAGAATAAGCCTAAAGAGGACGAAAATAACCTAAATTTTCATCCAATGACACAAACACACCTATTGGATGCACAAGATTGTTTAGAAACTCTAATAGGACAAGAATAAGCCTTGGGAGGACGAAAATGACCTAAATGTTCATCCAATGACACAAACACAGCTATTGGATGCACAAGATTGGTTAAAAACCCTAATTGCACAAGAATAAGCCTAGGGAGGACGAAAATGACTTAAATGTTCATCCAATGACACAAATGAACTTATTGGATGCACAAGATTGGTTAAAAACCCTAATTGGACAAGAATAAGACTAGGGAGGACGAAAATGACCTAAATGTTCATCCAATGACACAAACACACCTGTTGGATTCACAAGATTGTTTAGAAACCCTAATTGGACAAGAATAAGCCTAGGGAGGATTAAAATGACCTAAATATTCATCCAATGACACAAATGAATTTATTGGATGCACAAGATTGCTTAAAACCCTAATTGGACAAGAATAAGCCTAGGGAGGACGAAAATGACCTAAATGTTCATCCAATGACACAAAAACAGCTATTGGATGCACAAGATTGGTTAAAAACCCTAATTGCACAAGAATAAGCCTAGGGAGGACGAAAATGACTTAAATGTTCATCCAATGACACAAATGAACTTATTGGATGCACAAGATTGGTTAAAAACCCTAATTGGACAAGAATAAGACTAGGGAGGACGAAAATGACCTAAATGTTCATCCAATGACACAAACACACCTATTGGATGCACAAGATTGGTTAGAAATCATAATTGGACAAGAATAAGCCTAGGGAGGACGAAAATGACCTAAATGTTCATCCAATGACACAAACACACCTAATTTATGCACAAGATTGGTTAGAAACCCTAATTGGACAAGAATAAGCCTAGGGAGGACGAAAATGACCTAAATGTTCATCCAATGACACAAATGAACTTATTGGATGCACAAGATTGGTTAAAAACCCTAATTGGACAAGAATAAGGTTAGGGAGGACGAAAATGACCTAAATATTCATCCAATGTCACAAACACACCTATTGGATGCACAAGATTGGTTAGAAACTCTAATTGGACAAGAATAAGCCTAAGGAGGACGAAAATGACATAAATGTTAATCCAATGACACAAATGAACTTATTGGATGCACAAGATTGGTTAAAAACCCTAATTGGACAAGAATAAGCCTAGGGAGGACGAAAATGACCTAAATGTTCATCCAATGACACAAACACACCTATTGGATGCACAAGATTGGTTAGAAACCCTAATTGCACAAGAATATGCCTAGGGAGGATGAAAATGACCTAAATATTCATCCAATGACACAAATGAACTTATTGGATGCACAAGATTGCTTAAAACCCTAATTGGACAAGAATAAGACTAGGGAGGACGAAAATGACCTAAATGTTCATCCAATGACACAAACACACCTATTGGATGCACAAGATTGGTTAGAAACCCTAATTGGACAAGAATAAGCCTAGGAAGGACGAAAATGACCTAAATGTTAATCCAATGACACAAATGAACTTATTGGATGCACAAGATTGGTTAAAAACCGTAATTGGACAAGAATAAGCCTAGGGAGGACGAAAATGACCTAAATGTTCATCCAATGACACAAAAACACCTATTGGATGCACAAGATTTGTTAGAAACCCTAATTGGACAAGAATAAGCCTAGGAAGGACGAAATTGACCTAAATGTTAATCCAATGACACAAATGAACTTATTGGATGCACAAGATTGGTTAAAAACCCTAATTGGACAAGAATAAGCCTAGGGAGGACGAAAATGACCTAAATGTTCATCCAATGACACAAACACACCTATTGGATGCACAAGATTGGTTAGAAACCCTAATTGGACAAGAATAAGCCTAGGGAGGATGAAAATGACCTAAATATAAATCCAATGACACAAATGAACTTATTGGATGCACAAGATTGCTTAAAACCCTAATTGGACAAGAATAAGACTAGGGAGGACGAAAATGACCTAAATGTTCATCCAATGACACAAACACACCTATTGGATGCACAAGATTGGTTAAAAACCCTAGTTGGACAAGAATAAGCTTTGGGAGGACGAAAATGACATAAATGTTCATCCAATGACACAAATGAACTTATTGGATGCACAAGATTAGTTAAAAACACTAATTGGACAAGAATAAGCCTAGGGTGGACGAAAATGACGTAAATGTTCATCCAATGACACAAATGAACTTATTGGATGCACAAGATTGGTTAAAAACCCTAATTGGACAAGAATAAGCCTAGGGAGGACGAAAATGACCTAAATGTTCATCCAATGACACAAACACACCTATTGGATGCACAAGATTGGTTAAACACCCTAATTGGACAAGAATAAGCCTAGGGAGGACGAAAATGACCTAAATGTTCATCCAATGACACAAACACACCTATTGGATGCACAAGATTGGTTAGAAACCCTAATTGGACAAGAATAAGCCTAGGGAGGACGAAAATGACCAAAATGTTAATCCAATGACACAAATGAACTTATTGGATGCACAAGATTGGTTAAAAACCCTAATTGGACAAGAATAAGCCTAGGGAGGACGAAAATAACCTAAATGTTCTTCCAATGACACAAATGAACTTATTGGATGCACAAGAATGGTTAAAAACCCTAATTGGACAAGAATAAGCCTAGGGAGGACGAAAATGACCTAAATGTTCATCCAATGACACAAACACACCTATTTGATGCACAAGATTGGTTAGAAACCCTAATTGGACAAGAATAAGCCTAGGAAGGACGAAAATGACCTTAATGTTAATCCAATGACACAAATGAACTTATTGGATGCACAAGATTGGTTGAAAACCCTAATTGGACAAGAATAAGCCTAGGGAGGACGAAAATGACCTAAATGTTCATCCAATGACACAAACACACCTATTGGATGCACAAGATTGGTTAAAAACCCTAATTGGACAAGAATAAGCCTAGGGAGGACGAAAATGACCTAAATGTTCATCCAATGACACAAATGAACCTATTGGATGCATAAGATTGGTTAAAAACCCTAATTGGACAAGAATAAGCTTAGGGTGGACGAAAATGACCTAATTGTTCATCCAATGACACAAATGAACTTATTGGAATCACATGATTGGTTAAAAACCCTAATTGGACAAGAATAAGCCTAGGGAGGACGAAAATGACCTAAATGTTAATTCAATGACACAAATGAACTTATTGGATGCACAAGATTGCTTAAAACCCTAGTTGGACAAGAATAAGCCTAGGGAGGACGAAAATGACCTAAATGTTCATTCAATGACACAAACACACCTATTGGGTGCACAAGATTGGTTAAAAACCCTAATTGCACAAGAATAAGCCTAGGGAGGACGAAAATGACCTAAATGTTCATCCAATGACACAAATGAACTTATTGGATGCACAAGATTGGTTAAAAACCCTAATTGGACAAGAATAAGACTAGGGAGGACGAAAATGACCTAAATGTTCATCCAATGACACAAACACACCTATTGGATGCACAAGATTGGTTAGAAACCCTAATTGGACAAGAATAAGCCTAGGGAGGATGAAAATGACCTAAATATTCATCCAATGACACAAATGAACTTATTGGATGCAGAAGATTGCTTAAAACCCTAATTGGACAAGAATAAGACTAGGAAGGACAAAGATGACCTAAATGTTCATCCAATGACACAAACACACCTATTGGATGCACAAGATTGGTTAAAAACCCTAATTGGACAAGAATAAGAATAGGGAGGACGAAAATGACCTAAATGTTCATCCAATGACACAAATGAACTTATTGGATGCACAAGATTGGTTAAAAACCCTAATTGGACAAGAATAAGACTAGGGAGGACGAAAATGACCTAAATGTTCATCCAATGACACAAACACACCTATTGGATGCACAAGATTGGTTAGAAACCCTAATTGGACAAGAATAAGCCTAGGAAAGATGAAAATAACCTAAATATTCATCCAATGACACAAATGAACTTATTGGATGCACAAGATTGCTTAAAACCCTAATTGGACAAGAATAAGACTAGGGAGGACGAAAATGACCTAAATGTTCATCCAATGACACAAATGAACATATTGGATGCACAAGATTGGTTAGAAACCCTAATTGGACAAGAATAAGCCTAGGGAGGACGAAAATGACCTAAATGTTCATCCAATGACACAAACACACCTATTGGATGCACAAGATTGGTTAGAAACCCTAATTGGACAAGAATAAGCCATGGGAGGACGAAAATGACCTAAATGTTAATCCAATGACACAAATGAACTTATTGGATGCACATGATTAGTTAAAAACCCTAATTGGACAAGAATAAGCCTAGGGAGGACGAAAATAACCTAAATGTTCATCAAATGACTAAACACACCTATTGGATGCACAAGATTGGTTAGAAACCCTAATTGGACAAGAATAAGCCTAGGGAGGACGAAAATGACCTAAATGTTCATCCAATGACACAAATGAACTTATTGGATGCACAAGATTGGTTAAAAACCCTAATTGGACAAGAATAAGCCTAGGGAGGACGAAAATGACCTAAATGTTCATCCAATGACACAAACACACCTATTGGATGCACAAGATTGGTTAAAAACCCTAATTGGACAAGAATAAGCCTAGGGAGGACGAAATTGACCTAAATGTTCGTCCAATGACACAAACACACCTATTGGATGCACAAGATTGCATAAAAACCCTAATTCGACAAGAATAAGACTAGGGAGGACGAAAATGACTTAAATCTTCGTCCAATGACACAAACACACCTATTGGATGCACAGGATTGCTTAAAACCCTAATTGGACAAGAATAAGCCTAGGGAGAACGTAAATGACCTAAATGTTCATCCAATGACACAAATGAACTTATTGGATGCACAAGATTGGTTAAAAACCCTAATTGGACAAGAATAAGCCTAGGGAGGACGAAAATGACCTAAATGTTCATCCAATGACACAAACACACCTATTGGATGCACAAGATTGGTTAAAAACCCTAATTGGACAAGAATAAGCCTAGGGAGGACGAAAATGACCTAAATGTCCATCCAATGACACAAATGAACTTATTGGATGCACAAGATTGCTTAAAAACCCTAATTGGACAAGAATAAGCCTAGGGAGGACGAAAATGACCTAAATGTTCATCCAATGACACAAACACACCTATTGGATGCACAAGATTGGTTAAAAACCCTAATTGGACAACAATAAGCCTAGGGAGGATGAAAATGACCTAAATGATCATCTAATGACATAAACACACCTATTGGTTGCACAAGATTGGTTAAAAACCCTAATTGCACAAAACTAAGCCTAGTGAGGACGAAAATAACCTAAATGTTTATCCAATGACACAAATGAACTTATTGGATGCACAAGATTGCTTAAAACCCTAATTGAACAAAAATAAGACTAGGGAGGACGAAAATGACCTAAATATTCATCAAATGACACAAACACACCTATTGGATGCACAAGATTGGTTAGAAACCCTAATTGAACATGAATAAGCCTAGGGAGGACGAAAATGACCTAAATGTTCATCCAATGAAACAAATGAACTTATTGGATTCACAAGATTGCTTAAAACCCTAATTGGACAAAAATAATACTAGGGAGGACGAAAATGACCTAATTATTCATCCAATGACACAAACACATCTATTGGATGCACAAGATTGGTTAGAAACCCTAATTGGACAAGAATAAGCCTAGGGAGGACGAAAATGACCTAAATGTTCATCCAATGACACAAATGAACTTATTGGATGCACAAGATTGGTTAAAAACCCTAATTGGACAAGAATAAGCCTTGGGAGGACGAAAATGACCTAAATGTTCATCCAATGACACAAATGAACTTATTGGAGGCACAAGATTGGTTAAAAACCCTAATTGGACAAGAATAAGCCTAGGGTGGACGAAAATGACCTAAATGTTTATCCAATGACACAAATGAACTTATTGGATGCACAAGATTGGTTAAAACCCCTAATTGGACAAGAATAAGCCTAGGGAGGACGAAAATGACCTAAATGTTCATCCAATGACACAAACACACCTATTGGATGCACAAGATAGGTTAGAACCCCTAATTGAACAAGAATAAGCCTAGGGAGGACGAAAATGACCTAAATGTTCATCCAATGACACAAATGAACTTATTGGATGCACAAGATTGGTTAAAAACCCTAATTGGACAAGAATAAGCCTAGGGTGGACGAAAATGACCTAAATGTTTATCCAATGACACAAATGAACTTATTCGATGCACAACATTGGTTAAAAACCCTAATTGGACAAGAATAAGCCTAGGGAGGACGAAAATGACCTAAATGTTCATCCAATGACACAAACACACCTATTGGATTCACAAGATTGGTTAAAAACCCTAATTGGACAAGAATAAGCCTAGGGAGGACGAAAATGACCTAAATGTTCATCCAATGACACAAACACACCTATTGGATGCACAAGATTGGTTAAAAACCCTAATTGGACAAGAATAAGCATAGGGAGGACGAAAATGACCTAAATGTTCATCCAATGATACAAACACACCTATTGGATGCACAAGATTGGTTAGAAACCCTAATTGGACAAGAATAAGCCTAGGGAGGACGAAAATGACCTAAATGTTAATCCAACGACACAAATGAACTTATTGGATGCACAAGATTGGTTAAAAACCATAATTGGACAAGAATAAGCCTAGGGAGGATGAAAATAACCTAAATGTTCATCAAATGACTAAACACACCTATTGGATGCACAAGATTGGTTAAAAACCCTAATTGGACAAGAATAAGCCTAGGGAGGACGAAAATGACCTAAATGTTCATCCAATGACACAAACACACCTATTGGATGCACAAGATTGGTTAAAAACCCTAATTGGACAAGAATAAGCCTACGGAGGAAGAAAATGACCTAAATGTTTATCCAATGACACAAACACACCTATTGGATGCACAAGTTTGGTTAAAAACCCTAATTGGACAAGAATAAGCCTAGGGAGGACGAAAATGACCTAAATGTTCATCCAATGACACAAACACACCTATTGGATGCACAAGATTGGTTAAAAACCCTAATTAGACAAGAATAAGCCTTGGGAGGACGAAAATGACCTAAATGTTCATCCAATGACACAAATGAACTTATTGGATGCACAAGATTGGTTAAAAACCCTAATTGGACAAGAATAAGCCTAGGGAGGACGAAAATGACCTAAATGTTCATCCAATTACACAAATGAACTTATTGGATGCACAAGATTGGTTAAAAATCCTAATTGGACAAGAATAAACCTAGGGAGGACGAAAATGACCTAAATGTTCATCCAATGACACAAATCAACTTATTGGATGCACAAGATTGGTTAGAAACCCTAATTGGACAAGAATAAGCCTAGGGAGGACGAAAATGACCTAAATGTTCATCCAATGACACAAATGAACTTATTGGATGCACAAGATTGGTTAAAAACCCTAATTGGACAAGAATAAGCCTAGGGAGGACGAAAATGACCTAAATGTTCATCCAATGACACAATTGAACTTAGTGGATGCACAAGATTGGTTAAAAACCCTAATTGGACAAAAATGAGCCTAGGGAGGACGAGAATGACCTAAATGTTCATTCAATGACACAAACACACCTATTGGATGCACAAGATTGGTTAGAAACCCTAATTGGACAAGAATAAGCCTAGGGAGGACGAAAATGACCTAAATGTTAATCCAATGACACAAATGAACTTATTGGATGCACAAGATGGGTTAAAAACCCTAATTGGACAAGAATAAGCCTAGGGAGGACGAAAATGTCCTAAATGTTCATCCAATGACACAATTGAACTTATTGGATGCACAAGATTGGTTAAAAACCCTAATGGGACAAGAATAAGCCTAGGGAGGACGAAAATGACCTAAATGTTCATCCAATGTCACAAACACACCTATTGGATGCACAAGATTGGTTAGAAACCCTAATTGGATAAGAATAAGCCTAGGGAGGACGAAAATGACCTAAATGTTAATCCAATGACACAAATGAACTTATTGGATGCACAAGATTCGTTAAAAACCCTAATTGGACAAGAATAAGCCTAAGGAGGACAAAAATGAACTAAATGTTCATCCAATGACACAAACACACCTATTGGATGCACAAGATTGGTTAAAAACCCTAATTGGACAAGAATAAGCATTGGGAAGACGAAAATGACCTAAATGTTCATCCAATGACACAAACACACCTATTGGATACACAAGATTGGTTAGAAACCCTAATTGGATAAGAATAAGCCTAGGGAGGACGAAAATGACCTAAATATTCATCCAATGACACAAATGGACTTATTGGATGCACAAGATTGCTTAAAATCCTAATTGGACAAGAATAAGACTAGGGAGGACGAAAATGACCTAAATGTTCATCCAATGACACAAACACACCCATTGGATGCACAAGATTGGTTAAAAACCCTAATTGGACAAGAATAAGCCTAGGGAGGACGAAAATGACCTAAATGTTCATCCAATGACACAAATGAACTTATTGGATGCATAAGATTGATTAAAAACCCTAATTGGACAAGAATAAGCCTAGGGTGGACGAAAATGACCTAAGTGTTCATCCAATGACACAAATGAACTTATTCGATGCCCATGATTGGTTAAAAACCCTAATTTGACAAGAATAAGCCTAGGGAGGACGAAAATGACCTAAATGTTAATCCAATGACACAAATGAGTTTATTGGATGCACAAGATTGCTTAAAACCCTAATTGGACAAGAATAAGCCTAGGGAGGACGAAAGTGACCTAAATGTTCATCCAATGACACAAACACACCTATTGGATGCACAAGATTGTTTAGAAACCCTAATTGGACAAGAATAAGCCTAGGGAGGACGAAAATGACCTAAATGTTCATCCAATGACACAAATGAACATATTGGATGCACAAGATTGGTTAAAAACCCTAATTGGACAACAATAAGCCTAGGGAGGACGAAAATGACCTAAATGTTCATCCAATGACACAATTGAACTTATTGGATGCACAAGATTTGTTAAAAACCCTAATGGGACAAGAATAAGCCTAGGGAGGACGAAAAAGACCTAAATGTTCATCCAATGTCACAAACACACCTATTGGATGCACAAGATTGGTTAGAAACCCTAATTGGACAAGAATAAGCCTAGGGAGGACGAAAATGACCTAAATGTTCATCCAATGTCACAAACACACCTATTGGATGCACAAGATTGGTTAGAAACCCTAATTGGACATGAATACGCCTAGGGAGAACGAAAATGACCTAAATGTTAATCCAATGACACAAATGAACTTATTGGATGCACAAGATTGGTTAAAAACCCTAATTGGACAAGAATAAGCCTAGGGAGGACGAAAATGAACTAAATGTTCATCCAATGACACAAACACACCTATTGGATGCACAAGATTGGTTAAAAACCCTAATTGGACAAGAAGAAGCATTGGGAGGACGAAAATGACCTAAATGTTCATCCAATGACACAAACACACCTATTGGATGCACAAGATTGTTTAGAAACCCTAATTGGACAAGAATAAGCCTAGGGAGGACGAAAATGACCTAAATGTTCGTCCAATGACACAAATGAACATATTGGATGCACAAGATTGGTTAAAAACCCTAATTGGACAAGAATAAGCCTAGGGAGGACGAAAATGACCTAAATGTTCATCCAATGACACAAACACACCTATTGGATGCACAAGATTGGTTAAAAACCATAATTGGATAAGAATATGCATAGGGAGGACGAAAATGACCTAAATGTTCATCCAATGACACAAATGAACTTATTGGATGCACAAGATTGGTTAAAAACCCTAATTGGACAAGAATAAGCCTAGGGAGGACGAAAATGACCTAAATGTTCATCCAATGACACAAACCCACATATTGGATGCACAAGATTGGTTAAAACCCTAATTGGACAAGAATAAGACTATGGAGGACGAAAATGACCTAAATGTTCCTCCAATGACACAAACACACCTATTGGATGCACAAGATTGCATAAAAACCCTAATTGGACAAGAATAAGACTAGGGAGGACGAAAATGACCTAAATGTTCATCCAATGACACAAATGAACTTATTGGATGCACAAGATTGGTCAAAAACCCTAATTAGACAAGAATAAGCCTAGGGAGGACGAAAATGACCTAAATGTTCCTCCAATGACACAAACACACCTATTGGATGCACAAGATTGCATAAAAACCCTAATTGGACAAGAATAAGACTAGGGAGGACGAAAATGACCTAAATGTTCATCCAATGACACAAATGAACTTATTGTATGCACAAGATTGGTTAAAAACCCTAATTGGACAAGAATAAGCATAGGGAGAACGAAAATGACCTAAATGTTCATCCAATGACACAAACACACCTATTGGATGCACAAGATTGCATAAAAACCCTAATTGGACAAGAATAAGACTAGGGAGGACAAAAAGGACCTAAATGTTCATCCAATGACACAAATGAACATATTGGATGCACAAGATTGGTTAAAAACCCTAATTGGACAAGAATAAGCCTAGGGAGGACGAAAATGACCTAAATGTTCATCCAATGACACAAATGAACTTATTGGATGCACAAGATTGGTTAAAAACCCTAATTGGACAAGAATAAGCCTAGAGAGGATGAAAATGACCTAAATGTTCATCCAATGACACAAACACACCTATTGGATGCACAAGATTGTTTAGAAACCCTAATTGGACAAGAATAAGCCTAGGGAGGACGAAAATGACCTAAATGTTCATCCAATGACACAAATGAACATATTGGATGCACAAGATTGGTTAAAAACCCTAATTGGACAAGAATAAGCCTAGGGAGGACGAAAATGACCTAAATGTTCATGCAATGACACAATTGAACTTATTGGATGCACAAGATTGGTTAAAAACCCTAATGGGACAAGAATAAGCCTAGGGGGGACGAAAATGAACTAAATGTTCATCCAATGACACAAACACACCTATTGGATGCACAAGATTGGTTAAAAACCCTAATTGGACAGAATAAGCATTGGGAAGACGAAAATGACCTAAATGTTCATCCAATGACACAAACACACCTATTGGATGCATAAGATTGGTTAAAAACCCTAATTGGACAAGAATAAGCCTAGGGTGGACGAAAATGACCTAAGTGTTCATCCAATGACACAAATGAACTTATTGGATGCATAAGATTGGTTAAAAACCCTAATTAGACAAGAATAAGCCTAGGGTGGACGAAAATGACCTAAGTGTTCATCCAATGACACAAATGAACTTATTGGATGCACATGATTGGTTAAAAACCCTAATTGGACAAGAATAAGCCTAGGGAGGACGAAAATGACCTAAATGTTAATCCAATGACACAAATGAACTTATTGGATGCACAAGATTGCTTAAAACCCTAATTGGACAAGAATAAGCTTAGGGAGGACGAAAGTGACCTAAATGTTCATCCAATGACACAAACACACCTATTGGATGCACAAGATTGTTTAGAAACCCTAATTGGACAAGAATAAGCCTAGGGAGGACGAAAATGACCTAAATGTTCATCCAATGACACAAATGAACATATTGGATGCACAAGATTGGTTAAAAACCGTAATTGGACAAGAATAAGCCTAGGGAGGACGAAAATGACCTTAATGTTCATCCAATGACACAATTGAACTTATTGGATGCACAAGATTTGTTAAAAACCCTAATGGGACAAGAATAAGCCTAGGGAGGACGAAAAAGACCTAAATGTTCATCCAATGTCACAAACACACCTATTGGATGCACAAGATTGGTTAAAAACCCTAATTGGACAAGAATAAGCCTAGGGAGGACGAAAATGACCTAAATGTTCATCCAATGACACAAACACACCTGTTGGATGCACAAGATTGGTTAAAAACCCTAATTGGACAAGAATAAGCATTGGGAGGACGAAAATGACCGAAATGTTCATCCAATGACACAAACACACCTATTGGATACACAAGATTGGTTAGAAACCCTAATTGGACAAGAATAAGCCTAGGGAGGACGGAAATGACCTAAATATTCATCCAATGACACAAATGAACTTATTGGATGCACAAGATTGCTTAAAATCCTAATTGGACAAGAATAAGACTAGGGAGGACGAAAATGACCTAAATGTTCATCCAATGACACAAACACACCTATTGGTTGAACAAGATTGGTTAGAAACCCTAATTGGACAAGAATAAGCCTAGGGAGAACGAAAATGACCTAAATGTTCATCCAATGACACAAATGAACTTATTGGATGCATAAGATTGGTTAAAAACCCTAATTGGACAAGAATAAGCCTAGGGTGGACGAAAATGACCTAAGTGTTCATCCAATGACACAAATGAACTTATTGGATGCACATGATTGGTTAAAAACCCTAATTGGACAAGAATAAGCCTAGGGAGGACGAAAATGACCTAAATGTTCATCCAATGACACAAATGAACTTATTGGATGCACAAGATTGCTTAAAATCCTAATTGGACAAGAATAAGACTAGGGAGGACGAAAATGACCTAAATGTTCATCCAATGACACAAACACACCCATTGGATGCACAAGATTGGTTAAAAACCCTAATTGGACAAGAATAAGCCTAGGGAGGACGAAAATGACCTAAATGTTCATCCAATGACACAAATGAACTTACTGGATGCATAAGATTGGTTAAAAACCCTAATTGGACAAGAATAAGCCTAGGGTGGACGAAAATGACCTAAGTGTTCATCCAATGACACAAATGAACTTATTGGATGCACATGATTGGTTAAAAACCCTAATTGGACAAGAATAAGCCTAGGGAGGACGAAAATGACCTAAATATTCATCCAATGACACAAATGAACTTATTGGATGCACAAGATTGCTTAAAATCCTAATTGGACAGGAATAAGACTAGGGAGGACGAAAATGACCTAAATGTTCATCCAATGACACAAACACACCCATTGGATGCACAAGATTGGTTAAAAACCCTAATTGGACAAGAATAAGCCTAGGGAGGACGAAAATAACCTAAATGTTCATCCAATGACACAAATGAACTTATTGGATGCATAAGATTGGTTAAAAACCCTAATTGGACAAGAATAAGCCTAGGGTGGACGAAAATGACCTAAGTGTTCATCCAATGACACAAATGAACTTATTGGATGCCCATGATTGGTTAAAAACCCTAATTTGACAAGAATAAGCCTAGGGAGGACGAAAATGACCTAAATGTTAATCCAATGACACAAATGAGTTTATTGGATGCACAAGATTGCTTAAAACCCTAATTGGACAAGAATAAGCCTAGGGAGGACGAAAGTGACCTAAATGTTCATCCAATGACACAAACACACCTATTGGATGCACAAGATTGTTTAGAAACCCTAATTGGACAAGAATAAGCCTAGGGAGGACGAAAATGACCTAAATGTTCATCCAATGACACAAATGAACATATTGGATGCACAAGATTGGTTTAAAACCCTAATTGGACAAGAATAAGCCTAGGGAGGACGAAAATGACCTAAATGTTCATCCAATGACACAAACACACCTATTGGATGCACAAGATTGGTTAAAAACCCTAATTGGACAAGAATAAGCATTGGGAGGACGAAAATGACCTAAATGTTCATCCAATGACACAAACACACCTATTGGATACACAAGATTGGTTAGAAACCCTAATTGGACAAGAATAAGCCTAGGGAGAACGAAAATGACCTAAATGTTCATCCAATGACACAAACACACCTATTAGATGCACAAGATTGGTTAAAAACCCTAATTGGACAAGAATAAGCCTAGGGAGGACGAAAATGACCAAAATGTTCATCCAATGACACAAACACACCTATTGGATGCACAAGATTGTTTAGAAACCCTAATGGGACAAGAATAAGCCTAGGGAGGAGGAAAATGACCTACATGTTCATCCAATGACACAAATGAACAAATTGGATGCAAATGATTGGTTAAAAACCCTAATTGGACAAGAATAAGCCTAGGGAGGACAAAAATTACCTAAATGTTCATCCAATGACACAATTGAACTTATTGGATGCACAAGATTGGTTAAAAACCCTAATTGGACAAGAATAAGCCTAGGGAGGACGAAAATTACCTAAATGTTCATCCAATGACACAAACACACCTATTGGATGCACAAGATTGGTTAAAAACCCTAATTGGACAAGAATAAGCATTGGGAGGACGAAAATGACCTAAATGTTCATCCAATGACACAAACACACCTATTGGATCCACCAGATTGGTTAGAAACCCTAATTGGACAAGAATAAGACTAGGGAGGACGAAAATGACCTAAATGTTCATCCAATGACAAACACACCTATTGGATGAACAAGATTGGTTAGAAACCCTAATTGGACAAGAATAAGCCTAGGGAGGACGAAAATGACCTAAATGTTCATCCAATGACACAAATGAACTTATTGGATGCATAAGATTGGTTAAAAACCCTAATTGGACAAGAATAAGCCTAGGGTGGACGAAAATGACCTAAGTGTTCATCCAATGACACAAATGAACTTATTGGATGCACATGATTGGTTAAAAACCCTAATTGGACAAGAATAAGCCTAGGGAGCACGAAAATGACCTAAATGTTCATCCAATGACACAAATGAACATATTGGATGCACAAGATTGGTTAAAAACCCTAATTGGACAAGAATAAGCCTAGGGAGGACGAAAATGACCTAAATGTTCATCCAATGACACAAACACACCTATTGGATGCACAAGATTGGTTAAAAACCCTAATTGGACAAGAATAAGCCTAGGGAGGACGAAAATGACTTAAATGTTCATCCAATGACACAAATGAACTTATTGGATGCATAAGATTGGTTAAAAACCCTAATTGGACAAGAATAAGCTTAGGGTGGACGAAAATGACCTAATTGTTCATCCAATGACACAAATGAACTTATTGGATGCACAAGATTGGTTAAAAACCCTAATTGGACAAGAATAAGCCTAGGGAGGACGAAAATGACCTAAATGTTCATCCAATGACACAAACACACCTATTGGATGCACAAGATTGGTTAAAATCCCTAATTGGACAAGAATAAGCCTAGGGAGGACGAAAATGACCTAAATGTTCATCCAATGACACAAATGAACTTATTGGATGAACAAGATTGCTTAAAAACCCTAATTGGACAAGAATAAGCCTTGGGAGGACGAAAATGACCTAAATGTTCATCCAATGACACAAATGAACTTATTGGATGCACAAGATTGGTTAAAAACCCTAATTGGACAAGAATAAGCCTAGGGAGGACGAAAATGACCTAAATGTTCATCCAATGACACAAATGAACTTATTGGATGCACATGATTGGTTTAAAAACCCTAATTGGACAAGAATAAGGCTTGGGAGGACGAAAATGACCTAAATGTTCATCCAATGACACAAATGAACTTATTAGATGCACAAGATTGGTTAAAAACCCTAATTGGACAAGAATAAGCCTAGGGTGGGCGAAAATGACCTAAATGTTTATCCAATGACACAAATGAACTTATTGGATGCACAAGATTGGTTAAAAACCCTAATTGGACAAGAATAAGCCTAGGGAGGACGAAAATGACCTAAATGTTCATCCAATGACACAAACACACCTATTGGATGCACAAGATTGGTTAAAATCCCTAATTGGACAAGAATAAGGCTAGGGAGGACGAAAATGTCCTAAATGTTCATCCAATGACACAAATGAACTTATTGGATGCACAAGATTGGTTAAAAACCGTAATTGGACAAGAATAAGCCTTGGGAGGACGAAAATGACCTAAATGTTCATCCAATGACACAAATGAACTTATTGGATGCACAAGATTGGTTAAAAACCCTAATTGGACAAGAATAAGCCTAAGGAGGACGAAAATGACCTAAATGTTCATCCAATGACACAAATGAACTTATTGGATGCACAAGATTGGTTAAAAACCCTAATTGGACAAGAATAAGACTAGGGAGGACGAAAATGACCTAAATGTTCATCCAATGACCCAAACACACCTATTGGATTCACAAGATTGTTTAGAAACCCTAATTTGACAAGAATAAGCCTAGGGAGGATGAAAATGACCTAAATATTCATCCAATGACACAAATGAACTTATTGGATGCACAAGATTGCTTAAAACCCTAATTGGACAAGAATAAGCCTAGGGAGGACGAAAATGACCTAAATGTTCATCCAATGACACAAACACAGCTATTGGATGCACAAGATTGGTTAAAAACCCTAATTGCACAAGAATAAGCCTAGGGAGGACGAAAATGACTTAAATGTTCATCCAATGACACAAATGAACTTATTGGATGCACAAGATTGGTTAAAAACCCTAATTGGACAAGAATAAGACTAGGGAGGACGAAAATGACCTAAATGTTCATCCAATGACACAAACACACCTATTGGATTCACAAGATTGTTTAGAAACCCTAATTGGACAAGAATAAGCCTAGGGAGGATTAAAATGACCTAAATATTCATCCAATGACACAAATGAATTTATTGGATGCACAAGATTGCTTAAAACCCTAATTGGACAAGAATAAGCCTAGGGAGGACGAAAATGACCTAAATGTTCATCCAATGACACAAAAACAGCTATTGGATGCACAAGATTGGTTAAAAACCCTAATTGCACAAGAATAAGCCTAGGGAGGACGAAAATGACCTAAATGTTCATCCAATGACACAAATGAACTTATTGGATGCACAAGATTGGTTAAAAACCCTAATGGGACAAGAATAAGCCTAGGGAGGACGAAAATGACCTAAATGTTCATCCAATGTCACAAACACACCTATTGGATGCACAAGATTGGTTAAAAACCCTAATTGGACAAGAATAAGCCTAGGGAGGACGAAAATGAACTAAATGTTCATCCAATGACACAAACACACCTATTGGATGCACAAGATTGGTTAAAAACCCTTATTGGACAAGAATAAGCATTGGGAAGACGAAAATGACCTAAATGTTCATCCAATGACACAAACACACCTATTGGATGCATAAGATTGGTTAAAAACCCTAATTGGATAAGAATAAGCCTAGGGTGGACGAAAATGACCTAAGTGTTCATCCAATGACACAAATGAACTTATTGGATGCATAAGATTGGTTAAAAACCCTAATTGGACAAGAATAAGCCTAGGGTGGACGAAAATGACCTAAGTGTTCATCCAATGACACAAATGAACTTATTGGATGCACATGATTGGTTAAAAACCCTAATTGGACAAGAATAAGCCTAGGGAGGACGAAAATGACCTAAATATTCATCCAATGACACAAATGAACTTATTGGATGCACAAGATTGCTTAAAATCCTAATTGGACAGGAATAAGACTAGGGAGGACGAAAATGACCTAAATGTTCATCCAATGACACAAACACACCCATTGGATGCACAAGATTGGTTAAAAACCCTAATTGGACAAGAATAAGCCTAGGGAGGACGAAAATAACCTAAATGTTCATCCAATGACACAAATGAACTTATTGGATGCATAAGATTGGTTAAAAACCCTAATTGGACAAGAATAAGCCTAGGGTGGACGAAAATGACCTAAGTGTTCATCCAATGACACAAATGAACTTATTGGATGCCCATGATTGGTTAAAAACCCTAATTTGACAAGAATAAGCCTAGGGAGGACGAAAATGACCTAAATGTTAATCCAATGACACAAATGAGTTTATTGGATGCACAAGATTGCTTAAAACCCTAATTGGACAAGAATAAGCCTAGGGAGGACGAAAGTGACCTAAATGTTCATCCAATGACACAAACACACCTATTGGATGCACAAGATTGTTTAGAAACCCTAATTGGACAAGAATAAGCCTAGGGAGGACGAAAATGACCTAAATGTTCATCCAATGACACAAACGAACATATTGGATGCACAAGATTGGTTAAAAACCCTAATTGGACAAGAATAAGCCTAGGGAGGACGAAAATGACCTAAATGTTCATCCAATGACACAATTGAACTTATTGGATGCACAAGATTTGTTAAAAACCCTAATGGGACAAGAATAAGCCTAGGGAGGACGAAAAAGACCTAAATGTTCATCCAATGTCACAAACACACCTATTGGATGCACAAGATTGGTTAGAAACCCTAATTGGACAAGAATAACCCTAAGGAGGACGAAAATGACCTAAATGTTCATCCAATGACACAAATGAACTTATTGGATGCACAAGATTGGTTAAAATCCCTAATAGGACAAGAATAAGCCTAGGGAGGAAGAAAATGACCTAAATGTTCATCCAATGACACAAACACACCTATTGGATGCACAAGATTGGTTAAAAACCCTAATTGGACAAGAATAAGCATTGGGAGGACGAAAATGACCTAAATGTTCATCCAATGACACAAACACACCTATTGGATACACAAGATTGGTTAGAAACCTTAATTGGACAAGAATAAGCCTAGGGAGGACGGAAATGACCTAAATATTCATCCAATGACACAAATGAACTTATTGGATGCACAAGATTGCTTAAAATCCTAATTGGACAAGAATAAGACTAGGGAGGACGAAAATGACCTAAATGTTCATCCAATGACACAAACACACCCATTGGATGCACAAGATTGGTTAAAAACCCTAATTGGACAAGAATAAGCCTAGGGAGGACGAAAATGACCTAAATGTTCATCCAATGACACAAATGAACTTATTGGATGCATAAGATTGGTTAAAAACCCTTATTGGACAAGAATAAGCCTAGGGTGGACGAAAATGACCTAAGTGTTCATCCAATGACAGAAATGAACTTATTGGATGCACATGATTGGTTAAAAACCCTAATTGGACAAGAATAAGCCTAGGGAGGACGAAAATGACCTAAATGTTAATCCAATGACACAAATGAACTTATTGGATGCACAAGATTGCTTAAAACGCTAGTTGGACAAGAATAAGCCTAGGGAGGACGAAAATGACCTAAATGTTCATCCAATGACACAAACACACCTATTGGATCCACAAGATTGGTTAAAAACCCTAATTGGACAAGAATAAGCCTAGGGAGGACGAAAATGACCTAAATGTTCATCCAATGACACAAACACACCTATTGGATGCACAAGATTTGTTAGAAACCCTAATTGGACAAGAATAAGCCTAGGGAGGACGAAAATGACCTAAATGTTCATCCAATGACACAAACACACCTATTGGATGCACAAGATTGGTTAAAAACCCTAATTGGACAAGAATAAGCATTGGGAGGACGAAAATGACCTAAATATTAATCCAATAACACAATTGAACTTATAGGATGCACAAGATTTGTTAAAAACCCTAATGGGACAAGAATAAGCCTACGGAGGACGAAAAAGACCTAAATGTTCATCCAATGTCACAAACACACCTATTGGATGCACAAGATTGGTTAGAAACCCTAATTGGACAAGAATAAGCCTAGGGAGGACGAAAATGACCTAAATGTTCATCCAATGACACAATTGAACTTATTGGATGCACAAGATTTGTTAAAAACCCTAATGGGACAAGAATAAGCCTAGGGAGGACGAAAAAGACCTAAATGTTCATCCAATGTCACAAACACACCTATTGGATGCACAAGATTGGTTAGAAACCCTAATTGGACAAGAATAAGCCTAGGGAGGACGAAAATGACCTAAATGTTCATCCAATGTCACAAACACACCTATTGGATGCACAAGATTGGTTAGAAACCCTAATTGGACATGAATACGCCTAGGGAGAACGAAAATGACCTAAATGTTAATCCAATGACACAAATGAACTTATTGGATGCACAAGATTGGTTAAAAACCCTAATTGGACAAGAATAAGCCTAGGGAGGACGAAAATGAACTAAATGTTCATCCAATGACACAAACACACCTATTGGATGCACAAGATTGGTTAAAAACCCTAATTGGACAAGAATAAGCCTTGGGAGGACAAAAATGACCTAAATGTTCATCCAATGACACAAATGAACTTATTGGATGCACAAGATTGGTTAAAAACCCTAATTGGACAAGAATAAGCCTAGGGTGGACGAAAATGACCTAAATGTTTATCCAATGACACAAATGAACTTATTGGATGCACAAGATTGGTTAAAAACCCTAATTGGACAAGAATAAGCCTAGGGAGGACGAAAATGACCTAAATGTTCATCCAATGACACAAATGAACTTATTGGATGCACAAGATTGCTTAAAAACCCTAATTGGACAAGAATAAGGTTAGGGAGCACGAAAATGACCTAATTGTTAATCCAATGACACAAATACACCTATTAAATGCAAAAGATTGGTTAGAAACCCTAATTTGACAAGAATAAGCCTAGGGAGGACGAAAATGACCTAAATGTTCATCCAATTACACAAACACACCTATTGGATGCACAAGATTGGTTAAAAACCCTAATTGGACAAGAATAAGCCTAGGGTGGACGAAAATGACCTAAATGTTTATCCAATGACACAAATGAACTTATTGGATGCACAAGATTGGTTAAAAACCCTAATTGGACAAGAATAAGCCTAGGGAGGACGAAAATGACCTAAATGTTCATCCAATGACACAAACACACCTATTGGATGCACAAGATTGGTTAAAATCCCTAATTGGACAAGAATAAGGCTAGGGAGGACGAAAATGTCCTAAATGTTCATCCAATGACACAAATGAACTTATTGGATGCACAAGATTGGTTAAAAACCGTAATTGGACAAGAATAAGCCTTGGGAGGACGAAAATGACCTAAATGTTCATCCAATGACACAAATGAACTTATTGGATGCACAAGATTGGTTAAAAACCCTAATTGGACAAGAATAAGCCTAGGGAGGACGAAAATGACCAAAATGTTCATCCAATGACACAAACACACCTATTGGATGCACAAGATTGTTTAGAAACCCTAATTGGACAAGAATAAGCCTAGGGAGGACGAAAATGACCTAAATGTTCATCCAATGACACAAATGAACAAATTGGATGCACAAGATTGGTTAAAAACCCTAATTGGACAAGAATAAGCCTAGGGAGGACGAAAATGACCTAAATGTTCATCCAATGACACAAACACACCTATTGGATGCACAAGATTGGTTAAAATCCCTAATTGGAAAAGAATAAGCCTAGGGAGGACGAAAATGACCTAAATGTTAATCCAATGACACAAATGAACTTATTGGATGCACAAGATTGCTTAAAACCCTAATTGGGCAAGAATAAGCCTAGGGAGGACGAAAATGACTAAAATGTTCATCCAATGACACAAACACACCTATTGGATGCACAAGATTGTTTAGAAACCCTAATTGGACAAGAATAAGCCTAGGGAGGACGAAAATGACCTAAATGTTCATCCAATGACACAAATGAACATATTGGATGCACAAGATTGGTTAAAAACCCTAATTGGACAAGAATAAGCCTAGGGAGGACGAAAATGACCTAAATGTTCATCCAATGACACAATTGAACTTATTGGATGCACAAGATTGGTTAAAAACCCTAATGGGACAAGAATAAGCCTAGGGAGGACGAAAATGACCTAAATGTTCATCCAATGTCACAAACACACCTATTGGATGCACAAGATTGGTTAGAAACCCTAATTGTACAAGAATAAGCCTAGGGAGGACGAAAATGACCTAAATGTTCATCCAATGACACAAACACACCTATTGGATGCACACGATTGATTAGAAACCCTAATTTGACAAGAATAAGCCTAAGGAGGACGAAAATGACCTAACTATTCATCCAATGACACAAATGAACTTATTGGATGCACAAGATTGCTTAAAACCCTAATTGGACAAGAATAAGACTAGGGAGGACGAAAATAACCTAAATGTTCATCCAATGACACAAACACACCTATTGGATACACAAGATTGGTTAGAAACCCAAATTGGACAAGAATAAGCCTAGGGAGGACGAAAATGACCTAAATGTTCATCCAATGACACAAACACACCTATTGGATGCACACGATTGGTTAGAAACCCTAATTTGACAAGAATAAGCCTAGGAAGGAAAAAAATGACCTAACTATTCATCCAATGACACAAGTGAACTTATTGGATGCACCAGAATGGTTAAAAACCCTAATTGGACAAGAATATGCCTAGGGAGGACGAAAATAACTTAAATGTTCATCCAATGACACAAACACACCTATTGGATGCACAAGATTGGTTAAAAACCCTAATTGGACAAGAATAAGCATACGGAGGACGAAAATGACCAAAATGTTCATCCAATGACACAAACACACCTATTGGATGCACAAGATTGGTTAGAAACCCTAATTGGACAAGAATAAGCCTAGGGAGGACGAAAATGACCTAAATGTTCATCCAATGACACAAACACACCTATTGGATGCACACGATTGGTTAGAAACCCAAATTGGACAAGAATAAGCCTAGGGAGGACGAAAATGACCTAAATGTTCATCCAATGACACAAACACACCTATTGGATGCACACGATTGGTTAGAAACCCTAATTTGACAAGAATAAGCCTAGGAAGGAAGAAAATGACCTAACTATTCATCCAATGACACAAGTGAACTTATTGGATGCACCAGAATGGTTAAAAACCCTAATTGGACAAGAATATGCCTAGGGAGGACGAAAATAACTTAAATGTTCATCCAATGACACAAACACACCTATTGGATGCACAAGATTGGTTAAAAACCCTAATTGGACAAGAATAAGCATACAGAGGACGAAAATGACCAAAATGTTCATCCAATGACACAAACACACCTATTGGATGCACAAGATTGGTTAGAAACCCTAATTGGACAAGAATAAGCCTAGGGAGGACGAAAATGACCTAAATGTTCATCCAATGACACAAACACACCTATTGGATGCACAAGATTGGTTAAAAACCCTAATTGGACAAGAATAAGCCTAGGGAGGACGAAAATGACCTAAATGTTAATCCAATGACACAAATGAACTTATTGGATGCACAAGATTGCTTAACACCCTAGTTGGACAAGAATAAGCCTAGGGAGGACGAAAATGACCTAAATGTTCATCCAATGACACAAACACACCTATTGGATGCAGAAGATTGGTTAAAAACCCTAATTGGACAAGAATAAGCCTAGGGAGGACGAAAATGACCTAAATGTTCATCCAATGACACAAACACACCTATTGGATGCACAAGATTGGTTAGAAACCCTAATTGGACAAGAATAGGCCTAGGGAGGACGGAAATGACCTAAATGTTAATCCAATGACGCAAATGAACTTATTGGATGCACAAGATTGGTTAAAATCCCTAATTGGACAAGAATAAGCCTAGGGAGGACGAAAATAACCTAAATGTTAATCCAATGACACATATGAACTTATTGGATGCACAAGATTGGTAAAAAACCCTAATTGGACAAGAATAAGCATAGGGAGGACGAAAATGACCTAAATGTTCATCCAATGACACAAACACACCTATTGGATACACAAGATTGGTTAAAATCCCTAATTGGACAAGAATAAGCCTAGGGAGGACGAAAATAACCTAAATGTTCATCAAATGACTAAACACACCTATTGGATGCACAAGATTGGTTAGAAACCCTAATTGGACAAGAATAAGCCTAGGGAGGACGAAAATGACCAAAATGTTCATCCAATGACACAAACACACCTATTGGATCCACCAGATTGGTTAGAAACCCTAATTGGACAAGAATAAGCCTAGGGAAGACGAAAATGACCTAAATGTTAATCCAATGACACAAACACACCTATTGGATGCACAAGATTGGTTAAAAACCCTAATTGGACAAGAATAAGCATTGGGAAGACGAAAATGACCTAAATGTTCATCCAATGACACAAACACACCTATTGCATACACAAGATTGGTTAGAAACCCTAATTGGATAAGAATAAGCCTAGGGAGGACGAAAATGACCTAAATATTCATCCAATGACACAAATGAACTTATTGGATGCACAAGATTGGGTTAAAATCCTAATTGGACAAGAATAAGACTAGGGAGGACGAAAATGACCTAAATGTTCATCCAATGACACAAACACACCCATTGGATGCACAAGATTGGTTAAAAACCCTAATTGGACAAGAATAATCCTAAGGAGGACGAAAATGACCTAAATGTTCATCCAATGACACAAATGAACTTATTGGATGCATAAGATTGGTTAAAAACCCTAATTGGACAAGAATAAGCCTAAGGAGGACGAAAATGACCAAAATGTTCATCCAATGACACAAACACACTTATTGGATGCACAAGATTGTTTAGAAACCCTAATTGGACAAGAATAAGCCTAGGGAGGACGAAAATGACCTACATGTTCATCCAATGACACAAATGAACAAATTGGATGCACAAGATTGGTTAAAAACCCTAATTGGACAAGAATAAGCCTAGGGAGGACGAAAATTACCTAAATATTCATCCAATGACACAATTGAACTTATTGGATGCACAAGATTGGTTAAAAACCCTAATTGGACAAGAATAAGCCTAGGGAGGACGAAAATGAACTAAATGTTCATCCAATGACACAAACACACCTATTGGATGCACAAGATTGGTTAAAAACACTAATTGGACAAGAAGAAGCATTGGGAGGACGAAAATGACCTAAATGTTCATCCAATGACACAAACACACCTATTGGATGCACAAGATTGTTTAGAAACCCTAATTGGACAAGAATAAGCCTAGGGAGGACGAAAATGACCTAAATGTTCGTCCAATGACACAAATGAACATATTGGATGCACAAGATTGGTTAAAAACCCTAATTGGACAAGAATAAGCCTAGGGAGGACGAAAATGACCTAAATGTTCATCCAATGACACAAACACACCTATTGGATGCACAAGATTGGTTAAAAACCCTAATTGGACAAGAATAAGCATAGGGAGGACGAAAATGACCTAAATGTTCATCCAATGACACAAATGAACTTATTGGATGCACAAGATTGGTTAAAAGCCCTAATTGGACAAGAATAAGCCTAGGAAGGACGAAAATGACCTAAATGTTCATCCAATGACACAAACACACCTATTGGATGCACAAGATTGGTTAAAAACCCTAATTGGACTAGAATAAGCCTAGGGAGGACGAAAATGACCTAAATGTTCATCCAATGACACAAACACACCTATTGGATGCACAAGATTGGTTAAAAACCCTAATTGGACAAGAATAAGCCTAGGGAGGACGAAAATGACCTAAATGTTCATCCAATGACACAAACACACCTATTGGATGCACAAGATTGGTTAAAAACCCTAATTGGACAAGAATAAGCCGAGGGAGGATGAAAATAACCTAAAGGTTCATCAAATGACTAAACACACCTATTGGATGCACAAGATTGGTTAAAAACCCTAATTGGACAAGAATAAGCATAAAGAGGACGAAAATGACCTAAATGTTCATCCAATGACACAAACACACCTATTGGATGCACAAGATTGGTTAGAAACCCTAATTGGACAAGAATAAGCGTAGGGAGGACGAAAATGACCTAAATGTTAATCCAATGACACAAATGAACTTATTTGATGCACAAGATTGGTTAAAAACCCTAATTGGACAAGAATAAGCCTAGGGAGGACGAAAATGACCAAAATGTTCATCCAATGACACAAACACACCTATTGGATGCACAAGATTGTTTAGAAACCCTAATTGGACAAGAATAAGCCTAGGGAGGACGAAAATGACCTAAATGTTCATCCAATGACACAAATGAACATATTGGATGCGCAAGATTGGTTAAAAACCCTAATTGGACAAGAATAAGCCTAGGGAGGACGAAAATGACCTAAATGTTCATCCAATGACACAATTGAACTTATTGGATGCACAAGATTGGTTAAAAACCCTAATGGGACAACAATAAGGTTAGGGAGGACGAAAATGACCTAAATGTTCATCCAATGTCACAAACACACCTATTGGATGCACAAGATTGGTTAGAAACCCTAATTGGACAATAATAAGCCTAGGGAGGACGAAAATGACATAAATGTTAATCCAATGACACAAATGAACTTATTGGATGCACAAGATTGGTTAAAAACCCTAATTGGACAAGAATAAGCCTAGGGAGGACGAAAATGACCTAAATGTTCATCCAATGACACAAACACACCTATTGGATGCACAAGATTGGTTAAAAACCCTAATTGGACAAGAATAAGCCTATGGAGGACGAAAATGACCTAAATGTTCATCTAATGACACAAACACACCTATTGGATGCACAAGATTGGTTAAAAACCCTAACTGGACATGAAAAAGCCTAGGGAGGACGAAAATGACTTAAATCTTAATCCAATGACACAAATGAACTTATTGGATGCACAAGATTGCTTAAAACCCTAATTGGACAAGAATAAGCCTTGGGAGTACGAAAATGACCTAAATGTTCATCAAATGACACAAACACACCTATTGGATGCACAAGATTGGTTAAAAACCCTAATTGGACAAGAATAAGCTAGGGAGGACGAAAATGACCTAAATGTTCATCCAATGACACAAACACACCTATTGGATGCACAAGATTCGTTAGAAACCCTAATTGGACAAGAATAAGCCTAGGGAGGACGAAAATGACTTAAATGTGCATCCAACGTCACAAACACACACATTGGATGCACAAGAATGCTTAAAACCCTAATTGGACAAGAATAAGACTAGGGAGGACAAAGATGACCTAAATGTTCATCCAATGACACAAACACACCTATTGGATGCACATGATTCGTTAGAAACCCTAATTGGACAAGAATAAGACTAGGGAGGACGAAAATGACCTAAATGTGCATCCAATGACACAAACACACACATTGATTGCACAAGAATGCTTAAAACCCTAATTGGACAAGAATAAGACTAGGGAGGACGAAAATGACCTAAATGTTCATCCAATGACACAAACACACCTAATGGATGCACAAGATTGGTTAAAAACCCTAATTGGACAAGAATAAGCCTAGGGAGGACGAAAATGACCTAAATGTTCATCCAATGACACAAACACACCTATTGGATGCACAAGATTGTTTAGAAACCCTAATTGGACAAGAATAAGCCTAGGGAGGACGAAAATGACCTAAATGTTCATCCAATGACACAAATGAACATATTGGATGCACAAGATTGGTTAAAAACCCTAATTGGACAAGAATAAGCCTAGGGAGGACGAAAATGACCTAAATGTTCATCCAATGACACAAACACACTTATTGGATGCACAAGGTTGGTTAAAAACCCTAATTGGACAAGAATAAGCCTAGGGAGGACGAAAATGACCTAAATGTTAATTCAATGGCACAAATGAACTTATTGGATGCACAAGATTGGTTAAAAATCCTAATTGGACAAGAATAAGCCTAGAGAGGACGAAAATGACCTAAATGTTCATCCAATGACACAAACACACCTATTGGAAGCACAAGATTGTTTAGAAACCCTAATTGGACAAGAATAAGCCTAGGGAGGACGAAAATGACCTAAATGTTCATCCAATGACACAAATGAACATATTGGATGCACAAGATTGGTTAAAAACCCTAATTGGACAAGAATAAGCCTAGGGAGGACGAAAATGACCTAAATGTTCATCCAATGACACAAACACACCTATTGGATGCACAAGACTGGTTAGAAACCCTAATTGGACAAGAATAAGCCTAGGGAGGACGAAAATGACCTAAATGTTAATCCAATGACACAAATGAACTTATTGGATGCACAAGATTGGTTAAAAACCCTAATTGGACAAGAATAAGCCTTGGGAGGATGAAAATAACCTAAATGTTTATCAAATGACTAAACACACCTATTGGATGCACAAGATTGGTTAAAAACCCTAATTGGACAAGAATAAGCCTAGGGAGGACGAAAATGACCTAAATGTTCATCCAATGACACAAACACACCTATTGGATGCACAAGATTGGTTAAAAACCCTAATTGGACAAGAATAAGCCTTGGGAGGACGAAAATGACCTAAATGTTCATCCAATGACACAAACACACCTATTGGATGCACAAGATTGTTTAGAAACCCTAATTGGACAAGAATAAGCCTAGGGAGGATGAAAATGACTTAAATATTCATCCAATGACACAAATGAACTTATTGGATGCACAAGATTGCTTAAAACCCTAATTGGACAAGAATAAGACTAGGGAGGACGAAAATGACCTAAATGTTCATCCAATGACACAAACACACCTATTGGATGCACAAGATTGGTTAGAAACCCTAATTGGACAAGAATAAGCCTTGGGAGGACGAAAATGAACTAAATGTTCATCCAATGACACAATTGAACTTATTGGATGCACAAAATTGGTTAAAAACCCTAATTGGACAAGAATAAGCCTAGGGAGGATGAAAATGACCTAAATGTTCATCCAATGACACAAACACACCTATTGGATGCACAAGATTGGTTAGAAACCCTAATTGGACAAGAATAAGCCTAGGGAGGACAAAAATGACCTAAATGTTAATCCAATGACACAAATGAACTTATTGGATGCACAAGATGGGTTAAAAACCCTAATTGGACAAGAATAAGCCTAGGGAGGACGAAAATGACCTAAATGTTCATCCAATGACACAAACACACCTATTGGATGCACAAGATTGGTTAAAAACCCTAATTGGACAAGAATAAGCATTGGGAAGACGAAAATGACCTAAATGTTCATCCAATGACACAAACACACCTATTGGATGCATAAGATTGGTTAAAAACCCTAATTGGACAAGAATAAGCCTAGGGTGGACGAAAATGACCTAAGTGTTCATCCAATGACACAAATGAACTTATTGGATGCATAAGATTGGTTAAAAACCCTAATTGGACAAGAATAAGCCTAGGGAGGACGAAAATGACCTAAATGTTCATCCAATGACACAAATGAACTTATTGGATGCACAAGATTGGTTAAAAACCCTAATTGGACAAGAATAAGCCTAGGGAGGACGAAAATGACCTAAATGTTCGTCCAATGACACAAACACACCTAATGGATGTACAAGATTGCATAAAAACCCGAATTGGACAAGAATAAGACTAGGGAGGACGAAAAATGACCTAAATGTTCCTCCAATGACACAAATGAACTTATTGGATGCACAAGGTTGGTTAAAAACCCTAACTGGACAAGAATAAGCCTAGGGAGGACGAAAATGACCTAAATGTTCATCCAATGACACAAATGAACTTATTGGATGCACAAGATTGGTTAAAAACCCTAATTGGACAAGAATAAGCCTAGGGAGGACGAAAATGACCTAAATGTTCATCCAATGACACAAACACACCTATTGGATGCACAAGATTGTTTAGAAACCCTAATTGGACAAGAATAAGCCTAGGGAGGACGAAAATGACCTAAATGTTCATCCAATGACATAAATGAACTTATTGGATGCACAAGATTGGTTAAAAACCCTAATTGGACAAGAATAAGCCTAGGGAGGACGAAAATGACCTAAATGTTCATCCAATGACACAAACACACCTATTGGATGCACTAGATTGGTTAGAAACCCTAATTGGACAAGAATAAGTCTAGGGAGGACGAAAATGACCTAAATGTTAATCCAATGACACAAATGAACTTATTGGATGCACAAGATTGGTTAAAAACCCTAATTGGACAAGAATAAGCCTAGGGAGGACGAAAATGACCTAAATGTTCATCCAATGACACAAACACACCTATTGGATGCACAAGATTGGTTAGAAACCCTAATTGGACAAGAATAAGCCTAGGGAGGAAGAAAATGACCTAAATATTCATCCAATGACACAAATGAACTTATTGGATGCACAAGATTGCTTAAAATCCTAATTGGACAAGAATAAGACTAGGGAGGACGAAAATGACCTAATGTGCATCCAATGACACAAACACACTCATTGGATGCACAAGATTGTTTAGAAACCCTAATTGGACAAGAATAAGCCTAGGGAGGACGAAAATGACCTAAATGTTCATCCAATGACACAAATGAACATATTGGATGCACAAGATTGGTTAGAAACCCTAATTGGACAAGAATAAGCCTAGGGAGGACGAAAATGACCTAAATGTTCATCCAATGACACAAACACACCTATTGGATGCACAAGATTGGTTAAAAACCATTATTGGACAAGAATAAGCATTGGGAGGACGAAAATGACCTAAATGTTCATCCAATGACACAAACACACCTATTGGATACACCAGATTGGTTAGAAACCATAATTGGACAAGAATAAGCCTAGGGAGGACGAAAATGACCTAAATATTCATCCAATGACACAAATGAACTTATTGGATGCACAAGATTGCTTAAAATCCTAATTGGACAAGAATAAGACCAGGGAGGACGAAAATGACCTAAATGTTCATCCAATGACACAAACACACCTATTGGATGAACAAGATTGGTTAGAAACCCTAATTGGACAAGAATAAGCCTAGGGAGGACGAAAATGACCTAAATGTTCATCCAATGACACAAATGAACTTATTGGATGCATAAGATTGGTTAAAAACCCTAATTGGACTAGAATAAGCCTAGGGTGGACGAAAATGACCTAAGTGTTCATCCAATGACACAAATGAACTTATTGGATGCACATGATTGGTTAAAAACCCTAATTGGACAAGAATAAGCCTAGGGAGGACGAAAATGACCTAAATGTTAATCCAATGACACAAATGAACTTATTAGATGCACAAGATTGCTTAACACCCTAGTTGGACAAGAATAAGCCTAGGGAGGACGAAAATGACCTAAATGTTCATCCAATGACACAAACACACCTATTGGAAGCACAAGATTGGTTAAAAACCCTAATTGGACAAGAATAAGCCTAGGGAGGACGAAAATGACCTGAATGTTCATCCAATGACACAAACACACCTATTGGATGCACAAGATTGGTTAGAAACCCTAATTGGACAAGAATAGGCCTAGGGAGGACGGAAATGACCTAAATGATAATCCAATGACGCAAATGAACTTATTGGATGCACAAGATTGGTTAAAAACCCTAATTGGACAAGAATAAGCCTAGGGAGGACGAAAATGACCTAAATGTTCATCCAATGACACAAACACACCTATTGGATGCACAAGATTGGTTAAAATCCCTAATTGGACAAGAATAAGCCTAGGGTGGACGAAAATAACCTAAATGTTAATCAAATGACTAAACACACCTATTGGATGCACAACATTGGTTAGAAACCCTAATTGGACAAGAATAAGCCTAGGGAGGACGAAAATGACCAAAATGTTCATCCAATGACACAAACACACCTATTGGATGCACAAGATTGTTAAGAAACCCTAATTGGACAAAAATAAGCCTAGGGAGGACGAAAATGACCTACATGTTCATCCAATGACACAAATGAACAAATTGGATGCAGAAGATTGGTTAAAAACCCTAATTGGACAAGAATAAGCATTAGGAAGACGAAAATGACCTAAATGTTCATCCAATGACACAAACACACCTATTGGATACACAAGATTGGTTAGAAACCCTAATTGGATAATAATAAGCCTAGGGAGGACGAAAATGACCTAAATATTCATCCAATGACACAAATGGACTTATTGGATGTACAACATTGCTTAAAATCCTAATTGGACAAGAATAAGACTAGGGAGGACGAAAATGACCTAAATGTTCATCCAATGACACAAACACACCCATTGGATGCACAAGATTGGTTAAAAACCCTAATTGGACAAGAATAAGCCTAGGGAGGACGAAAATGACCTAAATGTTCATCCAATGACACAAATGAACTTATTGGATGCATAAGATTGGTTAAGAACCCTAATTGGACAAGAATAAGCCTAGGGTGGACGAAAATGACCTAAGTGTTCATCCAATGACACAAATGAACTTATTGGATGCCCATGATTGGTTAAAAACCCTAATTTGACAAGAATAAGCCTAGGGAGGACGAAAATGACCTAAATGTTAATCCAATGACACAAATGAGTTTATTGGATGCACAAGATTGCTTAAAACCCTAATTGGACAAGAATAAGCCTAGGGAGGACGAAAGTGACCTAAATGTTCATCCAATGACACAAACACACCTATTGGATGCACAAGATTG
>JBBPBR010000471.1:141535-213974 GCA_037974775.1 Cicer pinnatifidum
AAAAACCCTAATTGGACAAGAATAAGCATAGGGAGGACGAAAATGACCTAAATGTTCATCCAATGACACAAACACACCTATTGGATACACAAGATTGGTTAAAATCCCTAATTGGACAAGAATAAGCCTAGGGAGGACGAAAATAACCTAAATGTTCATCAAATGACTAAACACACCTATTGGATGCACAAGATTGGTTAGAAACCCTAATTGGACAAGAATAAGCCTAGGGAGGACGAAAATGACCAAAATGTTCATCCAATGACACAAACACACCTATTGGATGCACAAGATTGTTAAGAAACCCTAATTGGACAAAAATAAGCCTAGGGAGGACGAAAATGGCCTACATGTTCATCCAATGACACAAATGAACAAATTGGATGCACAAGATTGGTTAAAAACCCTAATTGGACAAGAATAAGCCTAGGGAGGACGAAAATTACCTAAATGTTCATCCAATGACACAATTGAACTTATTGGATGCACAAGATTGGTTAAAAACCCTAATGGGACAAGAATAAGCCTAGGGAGGACGAAAATGACCTAAATGTTCATCCAATGTCACAAACACACCTATTGGATGCACAAGATTGGTTAGAAACCCTAATTGGACAAGAATAAGCCTAGGGAGAACGAAAATGACCTAAATGTTAATCCAATGACACAAATGAACTTATTGGATGCACAAGATTGGTTAAAAACCCTAATTGGACAAGAATAAGCCTAGGGAGGACGAAAATAACCTAAATGTTCATCAAATGACTAAACAAACCTACTGGATGCACAAGATTGTTTAGAAACCCTAATTGGACAAGAATAAGCCTAGGGAGGACGAAAATGACCTAAATGTTCATCCAATGACACAAACACACCTATTGGATGCACAAGATTGGTTAAAAACCCTAATTGGACAAGAATAAGCATTGGGAGGACGAAAATGACCTAAATGTTCATCCAATGACACAAACACACCTATTGGATACACAAGATTGGTTAGAAACCCTAATTGGACAAGAGTAAGCCTAGGGAGGACGAAAATGACATAAATGTTCATCCAATAAAACAAACACACCTATTGGATGCACAAGATTGGTTAAAAACCCTAATTGGACAAGAATAAGCATTGGGAGGACGAAAATTACCTAAATGTTCATCCAATGACACAAACACACCTATTGGATGCACAAGATTGGTTAAAAACCCTAATTGGACAAGAATAAGCATTGGGAGGACGAAAATGACCTAAATGTTCATCCAATGACACAAACACACCTATTGGATCCACCAGATTGGTTAGAAACCCTAATTGGACAAGAATAAGACTAGGGAGGACGAAAATGACCTAAATGTTCATCCAATGACAAACACACCTATTGGATGAACAAGATTGGTTAGAAACCCTAATTGGACAAGAATAAGCCTAGGGAGGACGAAAATGACCTAAATGTTCATCCAATGACACAAATGAACTTATTGGATGCATAAGATTGGTTAAAAACCCTAATTGGACAAGAATAAGCCTAGGGTGGACGAAAATGACCTAAGTGTTCATCCAATGACACAAATGAACTCATTGGATGCCCATGATTGGTTAAAAACCCTAATTTGACAAGAATAAGCCTAGGGAGGACGAAAATGACCTAAATGTTAATCCAATGACACAAATGAGCTTATTGGATGCACAAGATTGCTTAAAACCCTAATTGGACAAGAATAAGCCTAGGGAGGACGAAAGTGACCTAAATGTTCATCCAATGACACAAACACACCTATTGGATGCACAAGATTGTTTAGAAACCCTAATTGGACAAGAATAAGCCTAGGGAGGACGAAAATGACCTAAATGTTCATCCAATGACACAAATGAACATATTGGATGCACAAGATTGGTTAAAAACCGTAATTGGACAAGAATAAGCCTAGGGAGGACGAAAATGACCTTAATGTTCATCCAATGACACAATTGAACTTATTGGATGCACAAGATTTGTTAAAAACCCTAATGGGACAAGAATAAGCCTAGGGAGGACGAAAAAGACCTAAATGTTCATCCAATGTCACAAACACACCTATTGGATGCACAAGATTGGTTAAAAACCCTAATTGGACAAGAATAAGCCTAGGGAGGACGAAAATGACCTAAATGTTCATCCAATGACACAAACACACCTGTTGGATGCACAAGATTGGTTAAAAACCCTAATTGGACAAGAATAAGCATTGGGAGGACGAAAATGACCGAAATGTTCATCCAATGACACAAACACACCTATTGGATACACAAGATTGGTTAGAAACCCTAATTGGACAAGAATAAGCCTAGGGAGGACGGAAATGACCTAAATATTCATCCAATGACACAAATGAACTTATTGGATGCACAAGATTGCTTAAAATCCTAATTGGACAAGAATAAGACTAGGGAGGACGAAAATGACCTAAATGTTCATCCAATGACACAAACACACCCATTGGATGCACAAGATTGGTTAAAAACCCTAATTGGACAAGAATAAGCCTAGGGAGGACGAAAATGACCTAAATGTTCATCCAATGACACAAATGAACTTATTGGATGCATAAGATTGGTTAAAAACCCTAATTGGACTAGAATAAGCCTAGGGTGGACGAAAATGACCTAAGTGTTCATCCAATGACACAAATGAACTTATTGGATGCACATGATTGGTTAAAAACCCTAATTGGACAAGAATAAGCCTAGGGAGGACAAAAATGACCTAAATGTTAATCCAATGACACAAATGAACTTATTGGATGCACAAGATTGGTTAAAAACCCTAATTGGACAAGAATAAGCCTAGGGAGGATGAAAATGACCTAAATGTTCATCCAATGACACAAACACACCTATTGGATGCACAAGATTGGTTAAAAACCCTAATTGGATAAGAATAATCCTAGGGAGGACGAAAATGACCTAAATGTTCATCCAATAACACAAATGTACTTATTGGATGCACAAGATTGGTTAAAAACCCTAATTGGACAAGAATAAGCCTAGGGAGGACGAAAATGACCTAAATGTTCATCCAATGACACAAACACACCTATTGGATGCACAAGATTGGTTAAAAACCCTAATTGGACAAGAATAAGCCTAGGGAGGACGAAAATAACCTAAATGTTTATCCAATGACACAAATGAACTTATTGGATGCACAAGATTGGTTAAAAACCCTAATTGGACAAGAATAAGCCTAGGGAGGACGAAAATGACCTAAATGTTCATCCAATGACACAAACACACCTATTGGATGCACAAGATTGGTTAAAAACCCTAATTGGATAAGAATAAGCCTAGGGAGGACGAAAATGACCTAAATGTTCATCCAATGACACAAATGAACTTATTGGATGCACAAGATTGCTTAAAACCCTAATTGGACAATAATAAGACTAGGGAGGACGAAAATAACCTAAATGTTCAACCAATGACACAAACACACCTATTGGATGCACAAGATTGGTTAGAAACCCTAATTGGACAAGAATAAGCCTAGGAAGGACGAAAATGACCTAAATGTTCACTCAATGACACAAATGAACTTATTGGATGCACAAGATTGGTTAAAAACCCTAATTGGACAAGAATAAGCCTAGGGAGGACGAAAATGACCTAAATGTTCATCCAATGACACAAACACACCTATTGGATGCACAAGATTGGTTAAAAACCCTAATTGGACAAGAATAAGCATAGGGAGGACGAAAATCACCTAAATGTTCATCCAATGACACAAACACACCTATTGGATGCACAAGATTTGTTAGAAACCCTACTTGGACAAGAATAAGCCTACGAAGGACGAAAATAACCTAAATGTTCATCAAATGACTAAACACACCTATTGGATGCACAAGATTGGTTAGAAACCCTAATTGGACAAGAATAAGCCTAGGGAGGACGAAAATGACCTAAATGTTGACCCAATGACACAAATGAACTTATTGGATTCACAAGATTGGTTAAAAACCCTAATTGGACAAGAATAAGCCTAGGGAGGACGAAAATGACCTAAATGTTCATCCAATGACACAAACACACCTATTGGATGCACAAGATTGGTTAAAAACCCTAATTGGACAAGAATAAGCGTAGGGAAGACGAAAATGACCTAAATGTTCATCCAAAGACACAAACACACCTATTGGATGCACAAGATTGGTTAAAAACCCTAATTGGACAACAATAAGCCTTGGGAGGACGAAAATGACCTAAATATTCATCCAATGACACAAATGAACTTATTGGATGCACAAGATTGGTTAAAAACCCTAATTGGACAAGAATAAGCCTAGGGAGGACGAAAATGACCTAAATGTTCATCTAATGACACAAACACACCTATTGGATGCACAAGATTGGTTAAAAACCCTAATTGGACAAGAATAAGCCTAGGGAGGACAAAAATGACCTAAATGTTCATCCAAAGACACAAACACACCTATTGGATGCACAAGATTGTTTAGAAACCCTAATTGGACAAGAATAAGCCTAGGGACGTCGAAAATGACCTAAATGTTCATCCAATGATGCAAATGAACATATTGGATGCACAAGATTGGTTAAAAACCCTAATTGGACAAGAATAAGCCTAGGGAGGACGAAAATGACCTAAATGTTCATCCAATGACACAAACACACCTATTGGATGCACAAGATTGGTTAAAAACCCTAATTGGACAAGAATAAGCCTAGGGAGGACGAAAATGACCTAAATGTTAATCCAATGACACAAATGAATTTATTGGATGCACAAGATTGGTTAAAAACCCTAATTGGACAAGAATAAGCCTAAGGAGGACAAAAATGACCTAAATGTTCATCCAATGACACAAACACACCTATTGGATGCACAAGATTGTTTAGAAAACATAATTGGACAAGAATAAGCCTAGGGAGGACGAAAATGACCTAAATGTTCATCCAATGACACAAATGAACATATTGGATGCACAAGATTGGTTAAAAACCCTAATTGGACAAGAATAAGCCTAGGGAAGACGAAAATGACCTAAATGTTCATCTAATGACACAATTGAACTTATTGGATGCACAAGATTGGTTAAAAACCCTAATGGGACAAGAATAAGCCTAGGGAGGACGAAAATGACCTAAATGTTCATCCAATGTCACAAACACACCTATTGGATGCACAAGATTGGTTAGAAACCCTAATTGGACAAGAATAAGCCTAGGGAGGACGAAAATTACCTAAATGTTAATCGAATGACACAAATGAACTTATTGGATGCACAAGATTGGTTAGAAACCCTAATTGGACAAGAATAAGCCTAGGGAGGACGAAAATGACCTAAATGTTCATCCAATGACACAAATGAACATATTGGATGCACAAGATTGGTTAAAAACCCTAATTGGACAAGAATAAGCCTAGGGAAGACGAAAATGACCTAAATGTTCATCTAATGACACAATTGAACTTATTGGATGCACAAGATTGGTTAAAAACCCTAATGGGACAAGAATAAGCCTAGGGAGGACGAAAATGACCTAAATGTTCATCCAATGTCACAAACACACCTATTGGATGCACAAGATTGGTTAGAAACCCTAATTGGACAAGAATACGCCTAGGGAGAACGAAAATGACCTAAATGTTAATCCAATGACACAAATGAACTTATTGGATGCACAAGATTGGTTAAAAACCCTAATTGGACAAGAATAAGCCTACGGAGGACGAAAATGAACTAAATGTTCATCCAATGACACAAACACACCTATTGGATGCACAAGATTGGTTAAAAACCCTAATTGGACAAGAATAAGCCTAGGGAGGACGAAAATGACCAAAATGTTCACCCAATGACACAAACACACCTATTGGATGCACAAGATTGTTTAGAAACCCTAATGGGACAAGAATAAGCCTAGGGAGGACGAAAATGACCTACATGTTCATCCAATGACACAAATGAACAAATTGGATGCACAAGATTGGTTAAAAACCCTAATTGGACAAGAATAAGCCTAGGGAGGACGAAAATTACCTAAATGTTCATCCAATGACACAATTGAACTTATTGGATGCACAAGATTGGTTAAAAACCCTAATTGGACAAGAATAAGCCTAGGGAGGACGAAAATGACCTAAATGTTCATCCAATGACACAAACACACCTATTGGATGCACAAGATTGGTTAAAAACCCTAATTGGACAGGAATAAGCCTCGGGAGGACGAAAATGACCTAAATGTTAATCCAATGACACAAATGAACTTATTGGATGCACAAGATTGGTTAAAAACCCTAATTGGACAAGAATAAGCCTAGGGAGGACGAAAATAACCTAAATGTTCATCCAATGACACAAACACACCTATTGGATGCACAAGATTGGTTAGAAACACTAATTGGACAAGAATAAGTCTAGGAAGGACGAAAATGACCTAAATGATAATCCAATGACACAAATGAACTTATTGGATGCACAAGATTGGTTAAAAACCCCAATTGGACAAGAATAAGCCTAGGGAGGACGAAAATGACCTAAATGTTCATCCAATGACACAAACACACCTATTGGATGCACAAGATTGGTTAGAAACCCTAATTGGACAAGAATAAGCCTAGGAAGGACGAAAATGACCTAAATGTTAATCCAATGACACAAATGAACTTTTTGGATGCACAAGATTGGTTAAAAACCCTAATTGGACAAGAATAAGCCTAGGGAGGACGAAAATGACCCAAATGTTCATCCAATGACACAAACACACCTATTGGATGCACAAGATTGGTTAAAAACCCTAATTGGACAAGAATAAGCATTGGGAAGACGAAAATGACCTAAATGTTCATCCAATGACACAAATGAACTTATTGGATGCACAAGATTGCTTAAAACCCTAATTGGACAAGAATAAGACTAGGGACGACGAAAATGACCTAACTATTCATCCAATGAGACAAATGAACTTATTGGATGCACAAGATTGCTTAAAACCCTAATTGGACAAGAATAAGACTAGGGAGGACGAAAATGACCTAAATGTTCATCCAATGACACAAACACACCTATTGGATGCACAAGATTGGTTAGAAACCCTAATTGGACAAGAATAAGCCTAGGAAGGACGAAAATGACCTAAATGTTAATCCAATGACACAAATGAACTTATTGGATGCACAAGATTGGTTAAAAACCGTAATTGGACAAGAATAAGCCTAGGGAGGACGAAAATGACCTAAATGTTCATCCAATGACACAAAAACACCTATTGGATGCACAAGATTTGTTAGAAACCCTAATTGGACAAGAATAAGCCTAGGAAGGACGAAATTGACCTAAATGTTAATCCAATGACACAAATGAACTTATTGGATGCACAAGATTGGTTAAAAACCCTAATTGGACAAGAATAAGCCTAGGGAGGACGAAAATGACCTAAATGTTCATCCAATGACACAAACACACCTATTGGATGCACAAGATTGGTTAGAAACCCTAATTGGACAAGAATAAGCCTAGGGAGGATGAAAATGACCTAAATATAAATCCAATGACACAAATGAACTTATTGGATGCACAAGATTGCTTAAAACCCTAATTGGACAAGAATAAGACTAGGGAGGACGAAAATGACCTAAATGTTCATCCAATGACACAAACACACCTATTGGATGCACAAGATTGGTTAGAAACCCTAATTGGACAAGAATAAGCCTAGGGAGGATGAAAATGACCTAAATATTCATCCAATGTCACAAATGAACTTATTGAATGCACAAGATTGCTTAAAACCCTAATTGGACAAGAATAAGACTAGGGAGGACGAAAATGACCTAAATATTCATCCAACGACACAAACACACCAATTGGATGCACAAGATTTGTTAGAAACCCTAATTGGACAAGAATAAGCCTAGGGAGGACGAAAATGACCTAAATGTTAATCCAATGACACAAATGAACTTATTGGATGCACAAGATTGGTTAAAAACCCTAATTGGACAAGAATAAGCCTAGGGAGGACGAAAATGACCTAAATGTTCATCCAATGACACAAACACACCTATTGGATGCACAAGATTGGTTAAAAACCCTAATTGGACAAGAATAAGCATAGGGAGGACGAAAATGACCTAAATGTTCATCTAATGACACAAACACACCTATTGGAAGCACAAGATTGGTTAGAAACCCTAATTGGACAAGAATAAGCCTAGGGAGGACGAAAATGACCTAAATATTCATCCAATGACACAAATGAAGTTATTGGATGCACAAGATTGCTTAAAACCCTAATTGGACAAGAATAAGACTTGGGAGGACGAAAATGACCTAAATGTTCATCCAATGACACAAATGAACTTATTGGATGCACAAGATTGGTTAAAAACCCTAATTGGACAAGAATAAGCCTAGGGTGGACGAAAATGACCTAAATGTTTATCCCATGACACAAATGAACTTATTGGATGCACAAGATTGGTTAAAAACCCTAATTGGACAAGAATAAGCCTAGGGTGGACGAAAATGACCTAAATGTTTATCCAATGACACAAATGAACTTATTGGATGCACAAGATTGGTTAAAAACCCTAATTGGACAAGAATAAGCCTAGGGAGGACGAAAATGACCTAAATGTTCATCCAATGACACAAACACACCTATTGGATGCACAAGATTGGTTAAAAACCCTAATTGGACAAGAATAAGCCTTGGGAGGACAAAAATGACCTAAATGTTCATCCAATAACACAAATGAATTTATTGGATGCACAAGATTGCTTAAAAACCCTAATTAGACAAGAATAAGCCTAGGGAGGACGAAAATGACCTAAATGTTCATCCAATGACACAAACACACCTATTGGATGCACAAGATTGGTTAAAAACCCTAATTGGACAAGAATAAACCTTGGGAGGATGAAAATGACCTAAATATTCATCCAATGAAACAAATGAACTTATTGGATGCCTAAGATTGGTTAAAAACCCTAATTGGACAAGAATAAGCCTAGGGAGGACGAAAATGACCTAAATGTTCATCCAATGACACAAACACACCTATTGGATGCACAAGATTGGTTAAAAACCCTAATTGGACAAGAATAAGCCTAGGGAGGACGAAAATGACCTAAATGTTCATCCAATGACACAAACACACCTATTGGATGCACAAGATTGGTTAAAAACCCTAATTGGACAAGAATAAGCCTAGAGAGGACGAAAATGACCTAAATGTTCATCCAATGACACAAACACACCAATTGGATGCACAAGATTGGTTAAAAACCCTAACTGGACAAGAATAAGCCTAGGGAGGACGAAAATGACTTAAATCTTAATCCAATGACACAAATGAACTTATTGGATGCAAAAGATTGCTTAAAACCATAATTGGATAAGAAGAAGCCTTGGGAGGACGTAAATGACCTAAATGTTCATCAAATGACACAAACACACCTATTGGATGCACAAGATTGGCTTAAAACCCTAATTGGACAAGAATAAGACTAGGGACGACGAAAATGACCTAAATGTTCATCCAATGACACAAATGAACTTATTAGATGCACAAGATTGCTTAAAACCCTAATTGGACAAGAATAAGACTAGGGAGGACGAAAATGACCTAAATGTTCATCCAATGACACAAACACACCTATTGGATGCACAAGATTGGTTAAAAACCCTAATTGGACAAGAATAAGCCTAGGGAGGACGAAAATGACCTAAATGTTCATCCAATGACACAAATTAACTTATTGGATGCACAAGATTAGTTAAAAACCCTAATTGGACAAGAATAAGCCTTGGGAGGACGAAAATGACCTAAATGTTCATCCAATGACACAAATGAACTTATTGGATGCACAAGATTGGTTAAAAACCCTAATTGGATAAGAATAAGCCTAGGGTGGACGAAAATGACCTAAATGTTTATCCAATGACACAAATGAACTTATTGGATGCACAAGATTGGTTAAAAACCCTAATTGGACAAGAATAAGCCTAGGGAGGACGAAAATGACATAAATGTTCATCCAATGACACAAACACACCTATTGGATGCACAAGATTGGTTAAAACCCCTAATTGGACAAGAATAAGCCTAGGGAGGACGAAAATGACCTAAATGTTCATCCAATGACACAAATGAACATATTGGATGCACAAGATTGGTTAAAAACCCTAATTGGACAAGAATAAGCCTAGGGAGGACGAAAATGACCTAAATGTTCATCCAATGACACAAACACACCTATTGGATGCGCAAGATTGGTTAGAAACCCTAATTGGACAAGAATAAGCCTAGGGAGGACGAAAATGACCTAAATGTTCATCCAATGACACAAATGAACTTATTGGATGCACAAGATTGGTTAAAAACCCTAATTGGACAAGAATAAGGCTAGGGTGGACGAAAATGACCTAAATGTTTATCCAATGACACAAATGAACTTATTGGATGCACAAGATTGGTTAAAAACCCTAATTGGACAAGAATAAGCCTAGGGAGGACGAAAATGACCTAAATGTTCATCCAATGACACAAACACACCTATTGGATGCACAAGATTGGTTAAAAACCCTAATTGGACAAGAATAAGCCTAGGGGGGACGAAAATGACCTAAATGTTTATCCAATGACACAAATGAACTTATTTGGATGCACAAGATTGCTTAAAAACCCTAATCGGACAAGAATAAGCCTAGGGTGGACGAAAATGACCTAAATGTTTATCCAATGACACAAATGAACTTATTGGATGCACAAGATTGGTTAAAAACCCTAATTGGACAAGAATAAGCCTAGGGAGGACGAAAATGACCTAAATGTTCATCCAATGACACAAACACACCTATTGGATGCACAAGATTGGTTAAAAACCCTAATTGGACAAGAATAAGCCTAGGGAGGACGAAAATGACCTAAATGTTCATCCAATGACACAAATGAACTTATTGGATGCACAAGATATGTTAAAAACCCTAATTGGACAAGAATAAGCCTAGGGAGGACGAAAACGACCTAAATGTTCATCCAATGACACAAATGAACTTATTGGATGCACAAGATGGCTTAAAAACCCTAATTGGACAAGAATAAGCCTAGGGTGGACGAAAATGACCTAAATGTATATCCAATGACACAAATGAACTTATTGGATGCACAAGATTGGTTAAAAACCCTAATTGGACAAGAATAAGCCTAGGGAGGACGAAAATGACCTAAATGTTCATCCAATGACACAAACACACCTATTGGATGCACAAGATTGGTTAAAATCCCTAATTGGACAAGAATAAGCCTAGGGAGGACGAAAATGACCTAAATGTTCATCCAATGACACAAATGAACTTATTGGATACACATGATTTGTTAAAAACCCTAATTGGACAAGAATAAGCCTAGGGAGGACGAAAATGACCTAAATGTTCATCCAATGACACAAACACACCTATTGGATGCACAAGATTGGTTAAAAACCCTAATTGGACAAGAATAAGCCTAGGGTGGACGAAAATGACCTAAAGGTTTATCCAATGACACAAATGAACTTATTGGATGCACAAGATTGGTTAAAAACCCTAATTGGACAAGAATAAGCCTAGGGAGGACGAAAATGACCTATATGTTCATCCAATGACACAAACACACCTATTGGATGCACAAGATTGGTTAAAATCCCTAATTGGACAAGAATAAGCCTAGGGAGGACGAAAATGACCTAAATGTTCATCCAATGACACAAATGAACTTATTGGATACACATGATTTGTTAAAAACCATAATTGGACAAGAATAAGCCTAGAGAGGACGAAAATGCCCTAAATGTTCATCCAATAACACAAATGAACTTATTGGATGCACAAGATTGGTTAAAAACCCTAATTGGACAAGAATAAGCCTAGGGAGGACGAAAATGACCTAAATGTTCATCCAATGACACAAACACACCTATTGGATGCACAAGATTGGTTAAAATCCCTAATTGGAAAAGAATAAGCCTAGGGAGGACGAAAATGACCTAAATGTTAATCCAATGACACAAATGAACTTATTGGATGCACAAGATTGCTTAAAACCCTAATTGGGCAAGAATAAGCCTAGGGAGGACGAAAATGACTAAAATGTTCATCCAATGACACAAACACACCTATTGGATGCACAAGATTGTTTAGAAACCCTAATTGGACAAGAATAAGCCTAGGGAGGACGAAAATGACCTAAATGTTCATCCAATGACACAAATGAACATATTGGATGCACAAGATTGGTTAAAAACCCTAATTGGACAAGAATAAGCCTAGGGAGGACGAAAATGACCTAAATGTTCATCCAATGACACAATTGAACTTATTGGATGCACAAGATTTGTTAAAAATCCTAATGGGACAAGAATAAGCCTAGGGAGGACGAAAAAGTCCTAAATGTTCATCCAATGTCACAAACACACCTATTGGATGCACAAGATTGGTTAGAAACCCTAATTGGACAAGAATAAGCCTAGGGAGGACGAAAAAGACCTAAATGTTCATCTAATGACACAAATGAACTTATTGGATGCACAAGATTGGTTAAAAACCCTAATTGGACAAGAATAAGCCTAGGGAGGACGAAAATGACCTAAATGTTCATCCAATGACACAAACACACCTATTGGATGCACAAGATTGGTTAAAAACCCTAATTGGACAAGAATAAGCCTAGGGAGGACGAAAATGACCTAAATGTTCATCCAATGACACAAATACACCTATGGGATGCACAAGATTGGTTAGAAACCCTAATTGGACAAGAATAAGCCTAGGGAGGACGAAAATGACCTAAATGTTCATCCAATGACACAAACACACCTATTGGATGCACAAGATTGGTTAAAAACCCTAATTGGACAAGAATAAGCCTACGGATGACGTAAATGACCTAAATGTTCATCCAATGACACAAATGAACATATTGGATGCACAAGATTGGTTAAAAACCCTAATTGGACAAGAATAAGCCTAGGGAGGACGAAAATGACCTAAATGTTCATCCAATGACACAAACACACCTATTGGATGCACTAGATTGGTTAAAAAGCCTAATTGGACAAGAATAAGCCTAGGGAGGACGAAAATGACCTAAATGTTCATCCAATGACACAAACACACCTATTGGATGCGCTAGATTGGTTAAAAAGCCTAATTGGACAAGAATAAGCCTAGGGAGGACGAAAATGACATAAATGTTCATCCAATGACACAAACATACCTATTGGATGCACACGATTGTTTAGAAACCCTAATTTGACAAGAATAAGCCTAGGGAGGACGAAAATGACCTAAGTATTCATCCAATGACACAACTGAACTTATTGGATGCACAAGATTGGTTAAAAACCCTAATTGGACATGAATAAGCCTAGGGAGGACCAAAATGACCTAAATGTTCATCCAATGACACAAACACACCTATTGGATGCACAAGATTGGTTAGAAACCCAAATTGGACAAGAATAAGCCTAGGGAGGACGAAAATGACCTAAATGTTCATCCAATGACACAAACACACCTATTGGATGCACACGATTGGTTAGAAACCCTAATTTGATAAGAATAGGTCTAGGGAGGACGAAAATGACCTAACTATTCATCCAATGACACAAGTGAACTTATTGGATGCACAAGATTGGTTAAAAACCCTAATTGGACAAGAATAAGCCTAGGGAGGACGAAAATGACCTAAATGTTCATCCAATGACACAAACACACCTATTGGATGCCCAAGATTGGTTAGAAACCGTCATTGGACAAGAATAAGCCAAGGGAGGACGAAAATGACCTAAATGTTAATCCAATAACACAAATGAACTTATTGGATGCACAAGATTGGTTAAAAACCATAATTGGACAAGAATAAGCCTAGGGAGGACGAAAATAACCTAAATGTTCATCCAATGACACAAATGAACTTATTGGATGCACAAGATTGGTTAAAAACCCTAATTGGACAAGAATAAGCCTAGGGAGGACGAAAATGACCTAAATGTTCATCCAATGACACAAACACACCTATTGGATGCACAAGATTGGTTAAAAACCCTAATTGGACAAGAATAAGACTAGGGAGGACGAAAATGACCAAAATGTTCATCCAATGACACAAACACACCTATTGGATGCACAAGATTGCATAAAAACCCTAATTGGACAAGAATAAGACTATGGAGGATGATAATGACCTAAATGTTCATCCAATGACACAAATGAACTTATTGGATGCACAAGATTGGTTAAAAACCCTAATTGGACAAGAATAAGCATAGGGAGGACGAAAATAACCTAAATGTTCATCCAATGACACAAATGAACTTATTGGATGCACAAGATTGGTTAAAAACCCTAATTGGACAAGAATAAGCCTAGGGAGGACGAAAATGACCTAAATGTTCATCCAATGACACAAACACACCTATTGGATGCACAAGATTGGTTAAAAACCCTAATTGGGCAAGAATAAGCCTAGGGAGGACGAAAATGACCTAATTGATCATCCAATGACACAAACACACCTATTGGATGCACAAGATTGGTTAAAAACCCTAATTGGACAAGAATAAGCCTAGGGAGGACGAAAATGACCTAATTGATCATCCAATGACACAAACACACTTATTGGATGAACAAGATTGGTTAAAAACCCTAATTGGACAAGAATAAGCCTAGGGAGGACGAAAATGACCTAATTGATCATCCAATGACACAAACACACCTATTGGATGCACAAGATTGGTTAAAAACCCTAATTGGACAAGAATAAGCCTAGGGAGGACGAAAATGACCTAAATGTTCATCCAATGACACAAATAAACATATTGGATGCACAAGATTGGTTAAAAACCCTAATTGGACAAGAATAAGCCTAGGGAGGACGAAAATGACCTAAATGTTCATCAAATGACACAAACACACCTATTGGATGCACAAGATTGGTTAGAAACCCTAATTGGACAACAATAAGCCTAGGGAAGACGAAAATGACCTAAATGTTCATCCAATGACACAAGTGAACTTATTGGATGCACAACATTGGTTAAAAACCCTAATTGGACAAGAATAAGCCAAGGGAGGATGAAAATGACCTAAATGTTCACCCAATGACACAAATGAACTTATTGGATGCACAAGATTGGTTAAAAACCCTAATTGGACAAGAATAAGCCTAGGGAGGACGAAAATGACCTAAATGTTCATCCAATGACACAAACACACCTATTGGATGCACAAGATTGGTTAAAAACCCTAATTGTACAAGAATAAGCATAGGGAGGACGAAAATGACCTAAATGTTCATCCAATGACACAAACACACCTATTGGATGCACAAGATTGTTTAGAAACCCTAATTGGACAAGAATAAGCATAGAGAGGACGAAAATGACCTAAATGTTCATCCAATGACACAAATGAACATATTGGATGCACAAGATTGGTTAAAAACCCTAATTGGACAAGAATAAGCCTAGGGAGGACGAAAATGACCTAAATGTTCATCCAATGACACAAACACACCTATTGGATGCACAAGATTGGTTAAAAACCCTAATTGGACAAGAATAAGCCTACGGATGACGAAAATGACCTAAATGTTCATCCAATGACACAAATGAACTTATTGGATGCACAAGATTGGTTAAAAACCCTAATTGGACAAGAATAAACCTAGGGAGGACGAAAATGACCTAAATTTTCATCCAATGACACAAACACACCTATTGGACGCACACGATTGGTTAAAAACCCTAATTGGACAAGAATAAGCCTAGGGAGGACGGAAATGACCTAAATGTTCATCCAATGACACAAACACACCTATTGGATGCACAAGATTGGTTAGAAACCCTAATTGGACAAGAATAAGCCTAGGGAGGACGAAAATGACCTAAATGTTAATCCAATGACACAAATGAACTTATTGGATGCACAAGATTGGTTAAAATCCCTAATTGGACAAGAATAAGCCTAGGGAGGACGAAAATGACCTAAATGTTCATCTAATGACACAAATGAACTTATTGGATGCACAAGATTGGTTAAAAACCCTAATTGGACAAGAATAAGCCTAGGGAGGACGAAAATGACCTAAATGTTCATCCAATGACACAAACACACCTATTGGATGCACAAGATTGGTTAAAAACCCTAATTGGATAAGAATAAGGATAGGGAGGACGAAAATGACCTAAATGTTCATCCAATGACACAAATGAACTTATTGGATGCACAAGATTGGTTAAAAACCCTAATTGGACAAGAATAAGCCTAGGGAGGACGAAAATGACCTAAATGTTCATCCAATGACACAAACACACCTATTGGATGCACAAGATTGGTTAAAAACTCTAATTGGACAAGAATAAGCCTAGGAAGGACGAAAATGACCTAAATGTTCATCCAATGACACAAATGAACTTATTGGATGCACAAGATTGGTTAAAAACCCTAATTGGACAAGAATAAGCCTAGGGAGGACGAAAATGACCTAAATGTTCATCCAATGACACAAATGAACTTATTGGATGCACGAGATTGGTTAAAAACCCTAATTGGACAAGAATAAGCCTAGGGAGGACGAAAATGACCTAAATGTTCATCCAATGACACAAACACACCTATTGGATGCACAAGATTGGTTAAAAACCCTAATTGGACAAGAATAAGCCTAGGGAGGACGAAAATGACCTAAAAGTTCATCCAATGACACAAACACAACTATTGGATGCACAAGATTGGTTAAAAATCCTAATTGGATAAGAATAAGCATAGGGAGGACGAAAATGACCTAAATGTTCATCCAATGACACAAACACACCTATTGGATGCACAAGATTGGTTAGAAACCCTAATTGGACAAGAATAAGCCTAGGGAGGACGAAAATGACCTAAATGTTCATCTAATGACACAAATGAACTTATTGGATGCACAAGATTGGTTAAAAACCCTAATTGGACAAGAATAAGCCTAGGGAGGACGAAAATGACCTAAATGTTCATCCAATGACACAAACACTCCTATTGGATGCACAAGATTGGTTAAAAACCCTAATTGGACAAGAATAAGCATTAGGAGGACGAAAATGACCTAAATGTTCATCCAATGACACAAACACACCTATTGGATACACAAGATTGGTTAGAAACCCTAATTGGACAAGAATAAGCCTAGGGAGGACGAAAATGACCTAAATATTCATCCAATGACACAAATGAACTTATTGGACGCACAAGATTGCTTAAAATCCTAATTGGACAAGAATAAGACTAGGGAGGACGAAAATGACCTAAATGTTTATCCAATGACACAAACACACCTATTGGATGAACAAGATTGGTTAGAAACCCTAATTGGACAAGAATAAGCCTAGGGAGGACGAAAATGACCTAAATGTTCATCCAATGACACAAATGAACTTATTGGATGCATAAGATTGGTTAAAAACCCTAATTGGACAAGAATAAGCCTAGGGTGGACGAAAATGACCTAAGTGTTCATCCAATGACACAAATGAACTTATTGGATGCACATGATTGGTTAAAAACCCTAATTGGACAAGAATAAGCCTAGGGAGGACGAAAATGACCTAAATGTTCATCCAATTACACAAATGAACATATTGGATGCACAAGATTGGTTAAAAACCCTAATTGGACAAGAATAAGCCTAGGGAAGACGAAAATGACCTAAATGTTCATCCAATGACACAATTGAACTTATTGGATGCACAAGATTTGTTAAAAACCCTAATGGGACAAGAATAAGACTAGGGAGGACGAAAATGACCTAAATGTTCATCCAATGTCACAAACACACCTATTGGATGAACAAGATTGGTTAGAAACCCTAATTGGACAAGAATAAGCCTAGGGAGGACAAAAATGACCTAAATGTTCATCCAATGACACAAATGAACTTATTGGATGCACAAGATTGGTTAAAAACCCTAATTGGACAAGAATAAGCCTAGGGAGGACGAAAATGACCTAAATGTTCATCCAATGACACAAACACACCTATTGGATGCACAAGATTTGTTAAAAACCCTAATTGGACAAGAATAAGCGTAGGGAGGACGAAAATGACCTAAATGTTCATCCAATGACACAAACACACCTATTGGATGCACAAGATTGGTTAAAAACCCTAATTGGACAAGAATAAGCATAGGGAGGACGAAAATGACCTAAATGTTCATCCAATGACACAAACACACCTATTGGATGCACAAGATTGGTTAAAAACCCTAATTGGACAAGAATAAGCCTAGGGAGGACGAAAATGACCTAAATGTTCATCAAATGACTAAACACATCTATTGGATGCACAAGATTGGTTAGAAACCCTAATTGGACAAGAATAAGCCTAGGGAGGACGAAAATGACCTAAATGTTCACCCAATGACACAAATGAACTTATTGGATGCACAAGATTGGTTAAAAACCCTAATTGGACAAGAATAAGCCTAGGGAGGACGAAAATGACCTAAATGTTCATCCAATGACACAAACACACCTATTGGATGCACAAGATTGGTTAAAAACCATAATTGGACAAGAATAAGCCTTGGGAGGACGAAAATGACCTAAATGTTCATCCAATGACACAACTGAACTTATTGGATGCACAAGATTGGTTAAAAACCCTAATTGGACAACAATAAGCCTAGGGAGGACGAAAATGACCTAAATGTTCATCCAATGACACAAACACACCTATTGGATGCACAAGATTGGTTAGAAACCCTAATTGGATAAGAATAAGCATAGGGAGGACAAAAATGACCTAATTGTTCATCCAATGACACAAATGAATTTATTGGTTGCACAAGATTGGTTAAAAACCCTAATTGGACAAGAATAAGCCTAGGGAGGACGAAAATGACCTAAATGTTCATCCAATGACACAAACACACCTATTGGATGCACAAGATTGGTTAGAAACCCTAATTGGACAAGAATAAGCCTAGGGAGGAAGAAAATGACCTAAATGTTAATCCAATGACACAAATGAACCTATTGGATGCACAAGATTGGTTAAAAACCCTAATTGGACAAGAATAAGCCTAGGGAGGACGAAAATAACCTAAATGTTCATCCAATGGCTAAACACACCTATTGGATGCACAAGATTGGTTAGAAACCCTAATTGGACAAGAATAAGCCTAGGGAGGACGAAAATGACCTAAATGTTCACCCAATGACACAAATGAACTTATTGGATGCACAAGATTGGTTAAAAACCCTAATTGGACAAGAATAAGCCTAGGGAGGACGAAAATGACCTAAATGTTCATCCAATGACACAAACACACCTATTGGATGCACAAGATTGGTTAAAAACCCTAATTGGACAAGAATAAGCCTAGGGAGGACGAAAATGACCTAAATGTTCATCCAATGACACAAATGAACTTATTGGATGCACAAGACTGGTTAAAAACCCTAATTGGACAAGAATAAGCCTAGGGAGGACGAAAATGACCTAAATGTTTTCATCAAATGACTAAACACACCTATTGGATGCACAAGATTGGTTAGAAACCCTAATTGGACAAGAATAAGCCTAGGGAGGACGAAAATGACCTAAATGTTCACCCAATGACACAAATGAACTTATTGGATGCACAAGATTGTTTAGAAACCCTAATTGGACAAGAATAAGCCTAGGGAGGACGAAAATGACCTAAATGTTCATCCAATGACACAAATGAACATATTGGATGCACAAGATTGGTTAAAAACCCTAATTGGACAAGAATAAGCCTAGGGAGGACGAAAATGACCTAAATGTTCATCCAATGACACAAACACACCGATTGGATGCACAAGATTGTTTAGAAACCCTAATTGGACAAGAATAAGCCTAGGGAGGACGAAAATGACCTAAATGTTCATCCAATGACACAAATGAACATATTGGATGCACAAGATTGGTTAAAAACCCTAATTGGACAAGAATAAGCCTAGGGAGGACGAAAATGACCTAAATGTTCATCCAATGACACAATTGAACTTATTGGATGCACAAGATTTGTTAAAAATCCTAATGGGACAAGAATAAGCCTAGGGAGGACGAAAAAGTCCTAAATGTTCATCCAATGTCACAAACACACCTATTGGATGCACAAGATTGGTTAGAAACCCTAATTGGACAAGAATAAGCCTAGGGAGGACGAAAAAGACCTAAATGTTCATCTAATGACACAAATGAACTTATTGGATGCACAAGATTGGTTAAAAACCCTAATTGGACAAGAATAAGCCTAGGGAGGACGAAAATGACCTAAATGTTCATCCAATGACACAAACACACCTATTGGATGCACAAGATTGGTTAAAAACCCTAATTGGACAAGAATAAGCCTAGGGAGGACGAAAATGACCTAAATGTTCATCCAATGACACGAACACACCTATTGGATGCACAAGATTGGTTAAAAACCCTAATTGGACAAGAATAAGCCTAGGAAGGACGAAAATAACCTAAATGTTCATCCAATGACACAAACACACCTATTGGATGCACAAGATTGGTTAAAAACCCTAATTGGACAAGAATAAGCCTTGGGAGGACGAAAATGACCTAAATATTCATCCAATGAAACAAATGAACTTATTGGATGCACAAGATTGGTTAAAAACCCTAATTGGACAAGAATAAGCCTAGGGTGGACGAAAATGACCTAAATGTTTATCCAATGACACAGATGAACTTATTGGATGCACAAGATTGGTTAAAAACCCTAATTGGACAAGAATAAGCCTAGGGAGGACGAAAATGACCTAAATGTTCATCCAATGACACAAACACACCTATTGGATGCACAAGATTGGTTAAAAACCCTAATTGGACAAGAATAAGCCTTGGGAGGACGAAAATGACCTAAATGTTCATCCAATGACACAAATGAACTTATTGGATGCACAAGAATGGTTAAAAACCCTAATTGGACAAGAATAAGCCTAGGGAGGACGAAAATGACCTAAATGTTTATCCAATGACACAAATGAACTTATTGGATGCACAAGATTGGTTAAAACCCCTAATTGGACAAGAATAAGCCTAGGGAGGACGAAAATGACCTAAATGTTCATCCAATGACACAAACACACCTATTGGATGCACAAGATTGGTTAGAAACCCTAATTGAACAAGAATAAGCCTAGGGAGGGTGAAAATGACCTAAATGTTCATCCAATGACACAAATGAACTTATTGGATGCACAAGATTGGTTAAAAACCCTAATTGGACAAGAATAAGCCTTGGGAGGACGAAAATGACCTAAATGTTCATCCAATGACACAAATGAACTTATTGGATGCACAAGATTTGTTAAAAACCCTAATTGGACAAGAATAAGCCTAGGGTGGGCGAAAATGACCTAAATGTTCATCCAATGACACAAATGAACATATTGGATGCACAAGATTGGTTAAAAACCCTAATTGGACAAGAATAAGCCTAGGGAGGACGAAAATGACCTAAATGTTCATCCAATGACACAAATGAACTTATTGGATGCACAAGATTGGTTAAAAACCCTAATTGGACAAGAATAGGCCTAGGGAGGACGAAAATGACCTAAATGTTCATCCAATGACACAAATGAACTTATTGGATGCACAAGATTGGTTAAAAACCCTAATTGGACAAGAATAAGCCTAGGGAGGACAAAAATGACCTAAATGTTCATCCAATGACACAAATGAACTTATTGGATGCACAAGATTGGTTAAAAACCCTAATTGGACAAGAATAAGCCTAGGGAGGACGAAAATGACCTAAATGTTCATCCAATGACACAAACACACCTATTGGATGCACAAGATTTGTTAAAAACCCTAATTGGACAAGAATAAGCATTGGGAGGACGAAAATGACCTAAATGTTCATCCAGTGACACAAACACACCTATTGGATACACAAGATTGGTTAGAAACCCTAATTGGACAAGAATAAGCCTAGGGAGGACGAAAATGACCTAAATATTCATCCAATGACACAAATGAACTTATTGGATGCACAAGATTGCTTAAAATCCTAATTGGACAAGAATAAGACTAGGGAGGACGAAAATGACCTAAATATTCATCCAATGACACAAACACACCTATTGGTTGAACAAGATTGGTTAGAAACCCTAATTGGACAAGAATAAGCCTAGGGAGGACGAAAATGGCCTAAATGTTCATCCAATGACACAAATGAACTTATTGGATGCATAAGATTGGTTAAAAACCCTAATTGGACAAGAATAAGCCTAGGGTGGACGAAAATGACCTAAGTGTTCATCCAATGACACAAATGAACTTATTGGATGCACATGATTGGTTAAAAACCCTAATTGGACAAGAATAAGCCTAGGGAGGACGAAAATGACCTAAATGTTCATCTAATAACACAAATGAACATATTGGATGCACAAGATTGGTTAAAAACCCTAATTGGACAAGAATAAGCCTAGGGAGGACGAAAATGACCTAAATGTTCATCCAATGACACAATTGAACTTATTGGATGCACAAGATTTGTTAAAAACCCTAATGGGACAAGAATAAGTCTAGGGAGGACGAAAAAGACCTAAATGTTCATCCAATGTCACAAACACACCTATTGGATGCACAAGATTGGTTAGAAACCCTAATTGGACAAGAATACGCCTAGGGAGAACGAAAATGACCTAAATGTTAATCCAATGACACAAATGAACTTATTGGATGCACAAGATTGGTTAAAAACCCTAATTGGACAAGAATAAGCCTAGGGAGGACGAAAATGAACTAAATGTTCATCCAATGACACAAACACACCTATTGGATGCACAAGATTGGTTAAAATCCCTAATTGGACAAGAATAAGCCTAGGGAGGACGAAAATGACCTAAATGTTAATCCAATGACACAAATGAATTTATTGGATGCACAAGATTGCTTAAAACCCTAATTGAACAAGAATAAGCCTAGGGAGGACGAAAATGACCAAAATGTTCATCCAATGACACAAACACACCTATTGGATGCACAAGATTGTTTAGAAACCCTAATTGGACAAGAATAAGCCTAGGGAGGACGAAAATGAACTAAATGTTCATCCAATGACACAAATGAACATATTGGATGCACAAGATTGGTTAAAAACCCTAATTGGACAAGAATAAGCCTAGGGTGGACGAAAATGACCTAAGTGTTCATCCAATGACACAAATGAACTTATTGGATGCATAAGATTGGTTAAAAACCCTAATTGGACAAGAATAAGCCTAGGGTGGACAAAAATGACCTAAGTGTTCATCCAATGACACAAATGAACTTATTGGATGCACATGATTGGTTAAAAACCCTAATTGGACAAGAATAAGCCTAGGGAGGACGAAAATGACCTAAATGTTAATCCAATGACACAAATGAACTTATTGGATGCACAAGATTGCTTAAAACCCAAGTTGGACAAGAATAAGCCTTGGGAGGACGAAAATGACCTAAATGTTCATCCAATGACACAAACACACCTATTGGATGCACAAGATAGGTTAAAAACCCTAATTGCACAAGAATAAGCCTAGGGAGGGCGAAAATGACCTAAATGTTCATCCAATGACACAAATGAACTTATTGGATGCACAAGATTGGTTAAAAACCCTAATTGGACAAGAATAAGCCTAGGGAGGACGAAAATGACCTAAATGTTCATCCAATGACACAAATACACCTATTGGATGCACAAGATTGTTTAGAAACCCTAATTGGACAAGAATAAGACTAGGGAGGACGAAAATGACCTAAATGTTCATCCAATGACACAAACACACCTATTGGATGCACAAGATTGGTTAGAAACCCTAATTGGACAAGAATAAGCTTAGGGAGGAAGAAAATGACCTAAATGTTAATCCAATGACACAAATGAACTTATTGGATGCACAAGATTGGTTAAAAACCCTAATTGGACAAGAATAAGCCTAGGGAGGACGAAAATAACCTAAATGTTCATCAAATGGCTAAACACACCTATTGGATGCACAAGATTGGTTAGAAACCCTAATTGGACAAGAATAAGCCTAGGGAGGACGAAAATGACCTAAATGTTCACCCAATGACACAAATGAACTTATTGGATGCACAAGATTGGTTAAAAACCCTAATTGGACAAGAATAAGCCTAGGGAGGACGAAAATGACCTAAATGTTCATCCAATGACACAAACACACCTATTGGATGCACAAGATTGGTTAAAAACCCTAATTGGACAAGAATAAGCCTAGGGAGGACGAAAATGACCTAAATGTTCATCCAATGACACAAATGAACTTATTGGATGCACAAGACTGGTTAAAAACCCTAATTGGACAAGAATAAGCCTAGGGAGGACGAAAATGACCTAAATGTTTTCATCAAATGACTAAACACACCTATTGGATGCACAAGATTGGTTAGAAACCCTAATTGGACAAGAATAAGCCTAGGGAGGACGAAAATGACCTAAATGTTCACCCAATGACACAAATGAACTTATTGGATGCACAAGATTGGTTAAAAACCCTAATTGGACAAGAATAAGCCTAGGGAGGACGAAAATGACCTAAATGTTCATCCAATGACACAAATGAACTTATTGGATGCACAAGATTGGTTAAAAACCCTAATTGGACAAGAATAAGCCTAGGGAGGACGAAAATGACCTAAATGTTCATCCAATGACACAAACACACCTATTGGATGCACAAGATTGTTTACAAACCCTAAATGGACAAGAATAAGCCTTGGGAGGACGAAAATGACCTAAATGTTCATCCAATGACACAAATGAACATATTGGATGCACAAAATTGGTTAAAAACCCTAATTGGACTAGAATAAGCTTAGGGAGGACGAAAATGACCTTAATGTTCATCCAATGACACAAACACACCTATTGGATGCACAAGATTGTTTAGAAACCCTAATTGGACAAGAATAAGCCTTGGGAGGACGAAAATGACCTAAATGTTCATCCAATGACACAAATGAACATATTGGATGCACAAGATTGGTTAAAAACCCTAATTGGACAAGAATAAGCCTAGGGAGGACGAAAATGACCTAAATGTTCATCCAATGACACAAACATACCTATTGGATGCACAAGATTGCTTAGAAACCCTAATTGGACAAGAATAAGCATTGGGAGGACGAAAATGACCTAAATGTTCATCCAATGACACAAACACACCTATTGAATGCACAAGATTGTTTAGAAACCCTAATTGGACAAGAATAAGCTTAGGGAGGACGAAAATGACCTAAATGTTCATCCAATGACACAAACACACCTATTGGATGCACAAGATTGTTAAGAAACCCTAATTGGACAAGAATAAGCCTAGGGAGGACGAAAATGACCTAAATGTTCATCCAATGACACAAATGAACATATTGGATGCACAAGATTGGTTAAAAACCCTAATTGGACAAGAATAAGCCTAGGGAGGACGAAAATGACCTAAATGTTCATCCAATGACACAAACACACCTATTGGATGCACAAGATTGGTTAGAAACCCTTATTGGACAAGAATAAGCCTAGGGAGGACGAAAATGACCTAAATGTTAATCCAAAGACACAAATGAACTTATTGGATGCACAAGATTGGTTAAAAACCCTAATTGGACAAGAATAAGCCTAGGGAGGACGAAAATGACCTAAATGTTCATCCAATGACACAAACACACCTATTGGATGCACAAGATTGGTTAAAAACCATAATTGGATAAGAATATGCATAGGGAGGACGAAAATGACCTAAATGTTCATCCAATGACACAAATGAACTTATTGGATGCACAAGATTGGTTAAAAACCCTAATTGGACAAGAATAAGCCTAGGGAGGACGAAAATGACCTAAATGTTCATCCAATGACACAATTGAACTTATTGGATGCACAAGATTGGTTAAAAACACTAATTGGATAAGAATAAGCATAGGGAGGACGAAAATGACCTAAATGTTCATCAAATGACACAAATGAACTTATTGGATGCACAAGATTGGTTAAAAACCCTAATTGGACAAGAATAAGCCTAGGGAGGACGAAAATGACCTAAATGTTCATCCAATGACACAAACACACCTCTTTGATGCACAAGATTGGTTAGAAACCCTAATTGGACAAGAATAAGCCTAGGAAGGACGAAAATGACCTAAATGTTAATCCAATGACACAAATGAACTTATTGGATGCACAAGATTGGTTAAAAACCCTAATTGGACAAGAATAAGCCTAGGGAGGACGAAAATGACCTAAATGTTCATCCAATGACACAAACACACCTATTGGATGCACAAGATTGGTTAGAAACACTAATTGGACAAGAATAAGCCTAGGAAGGACGAAAATGACCTAAATGTTAATCCAATGACACAAATGAACTTATTGGATGCACAAGATTAGTTAAAAACCCCAATTGGACAAGAATAAGCCTAGGGAGGACGAAAATGACCTAAATGTTCATCCAATGACACAAACACACCTATTGGATGCACAAGATTGGTTAGAAACCCTAATTGGACAAGAATAAGCCTAGGAAGGACGAAAATGACCTAAATGTTAATCCAATGACACAAATGAACTTATTGGATGCACAAGATTGGTTAAAAACCCTAATTGGACAAGAATAAGCCTAGGGAGGACGAAAATGACCTAAATGTTCATCCAATGACACAAACACACCTATTGGATGCACAAGATTGGTTAGAAATCCTAATTGGACAAGAATAAGCCTAGGAAGGACGAAAATGACCTAAATGTTAATCCAATGATATAAACGAACTTATTGGATGCACAAGATTGGTTAAAAACCCTAATTGGACAAGAATAAGCCTAGGGAGGACGAAAATGACCTAAATGTTCATCCAATGACACAAACACACCAATTGGATGCACAAGATTGGTTAGAAACCCTAATTGGACAAGAATAAGCCTAGGAAGGACGAAAATGACCTAAATGTTAATCCAATGACACAAATGAACTTATTGGATGCACAAGATTGGTTAAAAACCGTAATTGGACAAGAATAAGCCGAGGGAGGACGAAAATGACCTAAATGTTCATCCAATGACACAAACACACCTATTGGATGCACAAGATTGGTTAAAAACCCTAATTGGACAAGAATAAGCCTAGGGAGGACGAAAATGACCTAAATGTTCATCCAATGACACAAATGAACTTATTGGATGCATAAGATTGGTTAAAAACCCTAATTGGACAAGAATAAGCCTAGGGTGGACAAAAATGACCTAAGTGTTCATCCAATGAAACAAATGAACTTATTGGATGCACATGATTGGTTAAAAACCCTAATTGGACAAGAATAAGCCTAGGGAGGACGAAAATGACCTAAATGTTCATCCAATGACACAAATGAACATATTGGATGCACAAGATTGGTTAAAAACCCTAATTGGACAAGAATAAGCCTAGGGAGGACGAAAATGACCTAAATGTTCATCCAATGACAGAATTGAACTTATTGGATGCACAAGATTTGTTAAAAACCCTAATGGGACAAGAATAAGCCTAGGGAGGACGAAAAAGACCTAAATGTTCATCCAATGTCACAAACACACCTATTGGATGCACAAGATAGGTTAGAAACCCTAATTGGACAAGAATAAGCCTAGGGAGGACGAAAATGACCTAAATGTTCATCCAATGACACAAATGAACTTATTGGATGCACATGATTGGTTAAAAACCCTAGTTGGACAAGAATAAGCCTAGGCAGGACGAAAATGACCTAAATGTTCATCCAATGACACAAATGAACATATTGGATGCACAAGATTGGTTAAAAACCCTAATTGGACAAGAATAAGCCTAGGGAGGACGAAAATGACCTAAATGTTCATCCAATGACACAATTGAACTTATTGGATGCACAAGATTTGTTAAAAATCCTAATGGGACAAGAATAAGCCTAGGGAGGACGAAAAAGACCTAAATGTTCATCCAATGTCACAAACACACCTATTGGATGCACAAGATTGGTTAGAAACCCTAATTGGACAAGAATAAGCCTAGGGAGTACGAAAATGACCTAAATGTTCATCCAATGACACAAATGAACTTATTGGATGCACAAGATTGGTTAAAAACCCTAATTCAACAAGAATAAGCCTAGGGAGGACGAAAATGACCTAAATGTTCATCCAATGACACAAACACACCTATTGGAAGCACAAGATTGGTTAAAAACCCTAATTGGACAAGAATAAGCATTGGGAGGACGAAAATGACCTAAATGTTCATCCAATGACACAAACACACCTATTGGATACACAAGATTGGTTAGAAACCCTAATTGGACAACAATAAGCCTAGGGAGGACGAAAATGACCTAAATATTCATCCAATGACACAAATGAACTTATTGGATGCATAAGATTGGTTAAAAACCCTAATTGGACAAGAATAAGCATTGGGAAGACGAAAATGACCTAAATGTTCATCCAATGACACAAACACACCTATTGGATGCATAAGATTGGTTAAAAACCCTAATTGGACAAGAATAAGCCTAGGGTGGACGAAAATGACCTAAGTGTTCATCCAATGACACAAATGAACTTATTGGATGCATAAGATTGGTTAAAAACCCTAATTGGACAAGAATAAGCCTAGGGTGGACGAAAATGACCTAAGTGTTCATCCAATGACACAAATGAACTTATTGGATGCACATGATTGGTTAAAAACCCTAATTGGACAAGAATAAGCCTAGGGAGGACGAAAATGACCTAAATGTTAATCCAATGACACAAATGAACTTATTGGATGCACAAGATTGCTTAAAACCCTAATTGGACAAGAATAAGCCTAGGGAGGACGAAAATGACTAAAATGTTCATCCAATGACACAAACACACCTATTGGATGCACAAGATTGTTTAAAAACCCTAATTGGACAAGAATAAGCCTAGGGAGGATGAAAATGACCTAAATGTTCATCCAATGACACAAATGAACAAATTGGATGCACAAGATTGGTTAAAAACCCTAATTGGACAAGAATAAGCCTAGGGAGGACGAAAATGACTTAAATGTTCATCCAATGACACAATTGAACTTATTGGATGCACAAGATTGGTTAAAAACCCTAATGGGACAAGAATAAGCCTAGGGAGGACGAAAATGACCTAAATGTTCATCCAATGACACAAATACACCTATTGGATGCACAAGATTGGTTAAAAACCCTAATTGGACAAGAATAAGCCTAGGGAGGACGAAAATGACCTAAATGTTCATCCAATGACACAAATGAACTTATTGGATGGACAAGATTGCTTAAAAACCCTAATTGGACAAGAATAAGCCTAGGGAGGACGAAAATGACCTAAATGTTCATCCAATGACACAAATACACCTATTGGATGCACAAGATTGGTTAGAAACCCTAATTGGACAAGAATAAGCCTAGGGTGGACCAAAATGACCTAAATGTTCATCCAATGACACAAACACACCTATTGGATGCACAAGATTGGTTAAAAACCCTAATTGGACAAGAATAAGCCAAGGGAGGATGAAAATGACCTAAATGTTCATCCAATGACACAAATGAACTTATTGGATGCACAAGATTGGTTAAAAACCCTAATTGGACAAGAATAAGCCTAGGGAGGACGAAAATGACCTAAATGTTCATCCAATGACACAAACACACCTATTGGATCCACAAGATTGGTTAGAAACCCTAATTGGACAAGAATAAACCTAGGGAGGACGAAAATGACCTAAATGTTAATCCAATGACACAAATGAACTTATTGGATGCACAAGATTGGTTAAAAACCCTAATTGGACAAGAATAAGCCTAGGGAGGACGAAAATAACCTAAATGTTGATCAAATGACTAAACACACCTATTGGATGCACAAGATTGGTTAGAAACCCTAATTGGACAAGAATAAGCCTAGGGAGGACGAAAATGACCTAAATGTTCATCCAATGACACAAATGAACTTATTGGATGCACAAGATTGGTTAAAAACCCTAATTGGACAAGAATAAGCCTAGGGAGGACGAAAATGACCTAAATGTTCATCCAATGACACAAATGAACTTATTGGATGCACAAGATTGGTTAAAAACCCAAATTGGACAAGAATAAGCCTAGGGAGAACGAAAATGACCTAAATGTTCATCCAATGACACAAACACACCTATTGGATGCACAAGATTGGTTAAAAACCCTAATTGGACAAGAATAAGCATAGGGAGGACGAAAATGACCTAAATGTTCATCCAATGACACAAATGAACTTATTGGATGCACAAGATTGGTTAAGAACCCTAATTGGACAAGAATAAGACTAGGGAGGACGAAAATGACCTAAATGTTCATCCAATGACACAAACACACCAATTGGATTCACAAGATTGGTTAGAAACCCTAATTGGACAAGAATAAGCCTAGGGAGGACGAAAATGACCTAAATGTTAATCCAATGACACAAATGAACTTATTGGATGCACAAGATTGGTTAAAAACCCTAATTGGACAAGAATAAGCCTAGGGAGGACGAAAATGACCTAAATGTTCATCCAATGACACAAACACACCTATTGGATGCACAAGATTGGTTAAAAACCCTAATTGGACAAGAATAAGCCTAGGGAGGACGAAAATGACCTAAATGTTCATCCAATGACACAAACACACCAATTGGATGCACACGATTGGTTAGAAACCCTAATTTGACAAGAATAAGCCTAGGGAGGACGAAAATGACCTAACTATTCATCCAATGACACAAATAAACTTATTGGATGCACAAGATTACTTAAAACCCTAATTGGACAAGAATAAGACTAGGGAGGACGAAAATAACCTAAATGTTCATCCAATGACACAAACACACCTATTGGATGCACAAGATTGGTTAGAAACCCTAATTTGACAAGAATAAGCATAGGGAGGACGAAAATGACCTAACTATTCATCCAATGACACAAATGAACTTATTGGATGCACAAGATTGGTTAAAAACCCTAATTGGACAAGAATAAGCCTAGGGAGGACGAAAATGACCTAAATGTTCATCCAATGACACAAACACACCTATTGGATGCACAAGATTGGTTAGAAACCCTAATTGGACAAGAATATGCTTAGGGAGGACGAAAATGACCTAAATGTTCATCCAATGACACAAATGAACTTATTGGATGCACAAGATTGGTTAAAAACCCTAATTGGACAAGAATAAGCCTAGGGAGGACGAAAATGACCTAAATGTTCATCCAATGACACAAACACACCTATTGGATGCACAAGATTGGTTAGAAACCCTAATTGGACAAGAATAAGCCTAGGAAGGACGAAAATGACCTAAATGCTAATCCAATGACACAAATGAACTTATTGGATGCACAAGATTGGTTAAAAACCCTAATTGGACAAGAATAAGCCTAGGGAGGACGAAAATGACCTAAATGTTCATCCAATGACACAAACACACCTATTGGATGCACAAGATTGGTTAAAAACCATAATTGGATAAGAATATGCATAGGGAGGACGAAAATGACCTAAATGTTCATCCAATGACACAAATGAACTTATTGGATGCACAAGATTGGTTAAAAACCCTAATTGGACAAGAATAAGCCTAGGGAGGACGAAAATGACCTAAATGTTCATCCAATGACACAAATACACTTATTGGATGCACAAGATTGCATAAAAACCCTAATTGGACAAGAATAAGACTAGGGAGGACGAAAATGACCTAAATGTTCATCCAATGACACAAATGAACTTATTGGATGCACAAGATTGGTTAAAAACCCTAATTGGACAAGAATAAGCTTAGGGAGGATGAAAATGACCTAAATGTTCGTCCAATGACACAAACACACCTATTGGATGCACAAGATTGTATAAAAACCCTAATTGGACAAGAGTAAGACTAGGGAGGACGAAAATGACCTAAATGTTCCTCCAATGAAACAAACACACCTATTAGATGCACAAGATTGCATAAAAACCCTAATTCGACAAGAATAAGACTTGGGAGGACGAAAATGACCTAAATGTTCATCCAATGACACAAACACACCTATTGGATGCACAGGATTGCATAAAAACCCTAATTGGACAAGAATAAGACTAGGGAGGACGTAAATGACCTAAATGTTCCACCAATGACACAAATGAACTTATTGGATGCACAAGGTTGGTTAAAAACCCTAATTGGACAAGAATAAGCCTAGGGAGGACGAAAATGACCTAAATGTTCAACCAATGACACAAACACACCTATTGGATGCACAAGATTGCATAAAATCCCTAATTGGACAAGAATAAGACTAGGGAGGACGAAAATGACCTAAATGTTCCTCCAATGACACAAACACACCTATTGGATGCACAAGATTGCATAAAAACCCTAATTGGACAAGAATAAGCCTAGGGAGGACGAAAATGACCTAAATGTTCATCCAATGACACAAATAAACATATTGGATGCACAAGATTGGTTAAAAACCCTAATTGGACAAGAATAAGACTAGTGAGGACGAAAATGACCTAAATGTTCATCCAATGACACAAATGAACTTATTGGATGCACAAGATTGGTTAAAAACCCTAATTGGACAAGAATAAGCCTAGGGAGGACGAAAATGACCTAAATGTTCATCCAATGACACAAATGAACTTATTGGATGCACAAGATTGGTTAAAAACCCTAATTGGACAAGAATAAGCCTAGGGTGGACGAAAATGACCTAATTGTTCATCCAATGACAGAAATGAACTTATTGGATGCACATGATTGGTTAAAAACCCTAATTCGACAAGAATAAGCCTATGGAGGATGAAAATGACCCAAATATTCATCCAATGACACAAATGAACTTATTGGATGCACAAGATTGGTTAGAAACCCTAATTGGACAAGAATAAGCCTAGGGAGGACGAAAATGACCTAAATGTTCATCCAATGACACAAACACACCTATTGGATGCAAAAGATTGGTTAGAAACCCTAATTGGACAAGAATAAGACCAGGGAGGACGAAAATGACCTAAATGTTCATCCAATGACACAAGCACACCTATTGGATTCACAAGATTGGTTAGAAACCCTAATTGGACATGAATAAGCCTAGGGTGGACGAAAAGGACCTAATTGTTCATCCAATGACACAAATGAACTTATTGGATGCACATGATTGGTCAAAAACCGTAATTTGACAAGAATAAGCCTAGGGAGGACGAAAATGACCTAAATGTTAATCCAATGACACAAATGAACTTATTGGATGCACAAGATTGCTTAAAACCCTAATTGGACAAGAATAAGCCTAGGGAGGACGAAAGTGACCTAAATGTTCATCCAATGACACAAACACACCTATTGGATGCACAAGATTGTTTAGAAACCCTAATTGGACAAGAATAAGCCTAGGGAGAACGAAAATGACCTAAATGTTCATCCAATGACACAAATAAACATATTGGATGCACAAGATTGGTTAAAAACCCTAATTGGACAAGAATAAGCCTAGGGAGGACGAAAATGACCTAAATGTTCATCCAATGACACAATTGAACTTATTGGATGCACAAGATTTGTTAAAAATCCTAATGGGACAAGAATAAGCCTAGGGAGGACGAAAAAGACCTAAATGTTCATCCAATGTCACAAACACACCTATTGGATGCACAAGATTGGTTAGAAACCCTAATTGGAAAAGAATAAGCCTAGGGAGGACGAAAATGACCTAAATGTTCATCCAATGACACAAATGAACTTATTGGATGCACAAGATTGGTTAAAAACCCTAATTGGACAAGAATAAGCCTAGGAAGGACGAAAATGACCTAAATGTTCGTCCAATGACACAAACACACCTATTGGATGAACAAGATTGCATAAAAACCCTAATTGGACAAGAATAAGACTAGGGAGGACGAAAATAACCTAAATGTTCCTCCGATGACACAAACACACCTATTGGATGCACAAGATTGCATAAAAACCCTAATTGGACAAGAATAAGACTAGGGAGGACGAAAATGACCTAAATGTTCATCCAATGACACAAATGAACTTATTGGATGCACAAGATTGCGTAAAAACCCTAATTGGACAAGAATAAGACTAGGGAGGACGAAAATGACCTAAATGTTCATCCAATGACACAAATGAACTTATTGGATGCACAAGATTGGTTAAAAACCCTAATTGGACAAGAATAAGCCTAGGGAGGACGAAAATGACCTAAATGTTCATCCAATGACACAAATGAACTTATTGGATGCACAAGATTGGTTAAAAACCCTAATTGGACAAGAATAAGCCTAGGGAGGACGAAAATGACCTAAATGTTCATCCAATGACACAAACACACCTATTGGATGCACAAGATTGGTTAGAAACCCTAATAGGACAAGAATATGCCTAGGGAGGACGAAAATGACCTAAATGTTCATCCAATGACACAAACACACCTATTGGATGCACAAGATTGGTTAAAAACCATAATTTGACAAGAATAAGCCTAGGGAGGACGAAAATGACCTAACTATTCATCCAATGACACAAATGAACTTATTGGATGCCCAAGATTGGTTAAAAACCCTAATTGGACAAGAATAAGCCTAGGGAGGACGAAAATGACCTAAATGTTCATCCAATGACACAAATGAACTTATTGGATGCACAAGATTGGTTAAAAACCCTAATTGGACAAGAATAAGCCTAGGGAGGACGAAAATGACCTAAATGTTCATCCAATGACACAAACACACCTATTGGATGCACAAGAATGGTTAGAAACCATAATTGGACAAGAATAAGCCTAGGGAGGACGAAAATGACCTAAATGTTCACCCAATGACACAAATGAACTTATTGGATGCACAAGATTGGTTAAAAACCCTAATTGGACAAGAATAAGCCTAGGGAGGACGAAAATGACCTAAATGTTCATCCAATGACACAAACACACCTATTGGATGCACAAGATTGGTAAAAAACCCTAATTGGACAAGAATAAGCATAGGGAGGACGAAAATGACCTAAATGTTCATCAAATGACACAAACACACCTATTGGATGCACAAGATTGGTTAGAAACCCTTATTGGACAAGAATAAGCCTAGGGAGGACGAAAATGACCTAAATGTTAATCCAATGACACAAATGAACTTATTGGATGCACAAGATTGGTTAAAAACCCTAATTGGACAAGAATAAGCCTAGGGAGGAAGAAAATAACCTAAATGCTCATCAAATGACTAAACACACCTATTGGACGCACAAGATTGGTTAGAAACCCTAATTGCACAAGAATGAGCCTAGGAAGGACGAAAATGACCTAAATGTTCACCCAATGACACAAATGAACTTATTGGATGCACAAGATTGGTTAAAAACCCTAATTGGACAAGAATAAGCCTAGGGAGGACGAAAATGACCTAAATGTTCATCCAATGACACAAACACACCTATTGGATGCACAAGATTGGTTAGAAACCCTAATTGGACAAGAATAAGCCTAGGAAGGACGAAAATGACCTAAATGTTAATCCAATGACAAAATGAACTTATTGGATGCACAAGATTGGTTAAAAACCCTAATTGGACAAGAATAAGCCTAGGGAGGACGAAAATAACCTAAATGTTCATCCAATGACACAAACACACCTATTGGATGCACAAGATTGGTTAGAAACCCTAATTGGACAAGAATAAGCCTAGGGAGGACGAAAATGACCTAAATGTTAATCCAATGACACAAATGAACTTATTGGATGCAGAAGATTGATTAAAAACCCTAATTGGACAAGAATAAGCCTAGGGAGGACGAAAATGACCTAAATGTTCATCCAATGACACAAACACACCTATTGGATGCACAAGATTGGTTAAAAACCCTAATTGGACAAGAATAAGCCTAGGGAGGACGAAAATGACCTAAATGTTCATCCAATGACACAAACACACCTATTGGATGCACAAGATTGGTTAAAAACCCTAATTGGACAAGAATAAGCCTAGGGAGGACGAAAATGACCTAAAAGTTCATCCACTGACACAAACACACCTATTGGATGCAAAAGATTGGTTAGAAACCCTAATTGGACAAGAATAAGCCTAGGGAGGACGAAAATGACATTAATGTTCATCCAATGACACAAATGAACTTATTGGATGCACAAGATTAGTTAAAAACCCTAATTGGACAAGAATAAGCCTAGGGTGGACGAAAATGACCTAAATGTTCATCCAATGACACAAATGAACTTATTGGATGCACAAGATTGGTTAAAAACCCTAATTGGACAAGAATAAGCCTAGGGAGGACGAAAATGACCTAAATGTTCATCCAATGACACAAACACACCTATTGGATGCACAAGATTGGTTAAAAACCCTAATTGGACAAGAATAAGCCTAGGTAGGACGAAAATGACCTAAATGTTCATCCAATGACACAAACACACCTATTGGATGCACAAGATTGGTTAAAAACCCAAACTGGACAAGAATAAGCCTAGGGAGGACGAAAATGACTTAAATCTTAATCCAATGACACAAATGAACTTATTGGATGCACAAGATTGCTTAAAACCCTAATTGGACCAGAATAAGCCTAGGGAGGACGAAAATGACCTAAATTGTCATCCAATGACACAAATGAACTTATTGGATGCACAAGATTGCTTAAAACCCTAATTGGACAAGAATAAGACTAGGGAGGACGAAAATGACCTAAATGTTCATCCAATGACACAAACACACCTATTGGATGCACAAGATTGGTTAGAAACCCTAATTGGACAAGAATAAGCCTAGGAAGGACGAAAATGACCTAAATGTTAATCCAATGACACAAATGAACTTATTGGATGCACAAGATTGGTTAAAAACCGTAATTGGACAAGAATAAGCCTAGGGAGGACGAAAATGACCTAAATGTTCATCCAATGACACAAAAACACCTATTGGATGCACAAGATTTGTTAGAAACCCTAATTGGACAAGAATAAGCCTAGGAAGGACGAAATTGACCTAAATGTTAATCCAATGACACAAATGAACTTATTGGATGCACAAGATTGGTTAAAAACCCTAATTGGACAAGAATAAGCCTAGGGAGGACGAAAATGACCTAAATGTTCATCCAATGACACAAACACACCTATTGGATGCACAAGATTGGTTAGAAACCCTAATTGGACAAGAATAAGCCTAGGGAGGATGAAAATGACCTAAATATAAATCCAATGACACAAATGAACTTATTGGATGCACAAGATTGCTTAAAACCCTAATTGGACAAGAATAAGACTAGGGAGGACGAAAATGACCTAAATGTTCATCCAATGACACAAACACACCTATTGGATGCACAAGATTGGTTTGAAACCCTAATTGGACAAGAATAAGCCTAGGGAGGATGAAAATGACCTAAATATTCATCCAATGACACAAATGAACTTATTGGATGCACAAGATTGCTTAAAACCCTAATTGGACAAGAATAAGCCTAGGGAGGACGAAAATGACCTAAACGTTCATCCAATGACACAAACACACCTATTGGAAGGACAAGATTGGTTAGAAACCCTAATTGGACAAGAATAAGCCTAGGGAGGACGAAAATGACCTAAATGTTCACCCAATGACACAAATGAACTTATTGGATGCACAAGATTGGTTAAAAACCCTAATTGGACAAGAATAAGCCTAGGGAGGACGAAAATGACCTAAATGTTCATCCAATGACACAAACACACCTATTGGATGCACAAGATTGGTTAAAAACCCTAATTGGACAAGAATAAGCATTGGGAGGACGAAAATAACCTAAATGTTCATCCAATGACACAAACACACCTATTGGATGCACAAGATTGGTTAGAAACCCTAATTGGACAAGAATAAGCCTAGGGAGGACGAAAATGACCTAAATATTCATCCAATGACACAAATGAACTTATTGGATGCACAAGATTGGTTAAAACTCTAATTGGACAAGAATAAGCCTAGGGAGGACGAAAATGACCTAAATGTTCATCCAATGACACAAATGAACTTATTGGATGCACAAGATTGGTTAAAAACCCTAATTGGACAAGAATAAGCCTAGGGAGGACGAAAATGACCTAAATGTTCATCCAATGACACAAAAGCACCTATTGGATGCACAAGATTGGTTAAAAACCCTAATTGGACAAGAATAAGCCTAGGGAGGACGAAAATGACCTAAATGTTCATCCAATGACACAAACACACCTATTGGATGCACAAGATTGGTTAAAGACCCTAATTGGACAAGAATAAGCCTAGGGAGGACGAAAATGACCTAAATGTTCATCCAATGACACAAATGAACTTATTGGATGCACAAGATTGCTTAAAAACCCTAATTGGACAAGAATAAGCCTAGGGAGGACGAAAATGACCTAAATGTTCATCCAATGACACAAATACACCTATTGGAGGCACAAGATTGGTTAAAAACCCTAATTGGACAAGAATAAGCCTAGGGAGGACGAAAATGACCTAAATGTTCATCCAATGACACAAACACACCTATTGGATGCACAAGATTGGTTAAAAACCCTAATTGGACAAGAATAAGCCTACAGAGGACGAAAATGACCTAAATGTTCATCCAATGACACAAATGAACTTATTGGATGCACAAGATTGGTTAAAAACCCTAATTGGACAAGAATAAGCCTAGGGAGGACGAAAATGACCTAAATGTTCATCCAATGACACAAACACACCTATTGGATGCACAAGATTGGTTAAAAACTCTAATTGGACAAGAATAAGCCTAGGAAGGACGAAAATGACCTAAATGTTCATCCAATGACACAAATGAACTTATTGGATGCACAAGATTGGTTAAAAACCCTAATTGGACAAGAATAAGCCTAGGGAGGACGAAAATGACCTAAATGTTCATCCAATGACACAAATGAACTTATTGGATGCACATGAATGGTTAAAAACCCTAATTGGACAAGAATAAGCCTAGGGAGGACGAAAATGACCTAAATGTTTGTCCAATGACACAAATGAACTTATTGGATGCACAAGATTGGTTAAAAACCCTAATTGGACAAGAATAAGCCTAGGGAGGACGAAAATGACCTAAATGTTCATCCAATGACACAAACACACCTATTGGATGCACAAGATTGGTTAAAAACCCTAATTGGACAAGAATAAGCATAGGGATGACGAAAATGACCTAAATGTTCATCCAATGACACAAACACACCTATTGGATGCACAAGATTGGTTAGAAACCCTAAATGGACAAGAATAAGCATGGGGAGTACGAAAATGACCTAAATGTTCATCCAATGACACAAACACACCTATTGGATGCACAAGATTGGTTAAAAACCCTAATTGGACAAGAATAAGCCTAGGGAGGACGAAAATGACCTAAATGATAATCCAATGACACAAATGAACTTATTGGATGCACAAGATTGGTTAAAAACCCTAATTGGACAAGAATAAGCCTAGGGAGGACGAAAATAACCTAAATGTTCATCAAATGACTAAACACACCTATTGGATGCACAAGATTGGTTAGAAACCGTAATTGGACAAGAATAAGCCTAGGGAGGACGAAAATGACCTAACTATTCATCCAATGACACAAATGAACTTATTGGATGCACAAGATTGGTTAAAAACCCTAATTGGACAAGAATAAGCCTAGGGAGGACGAAAATGACCTAAATGTTCATCCAATGACACAAACACACCTATTGGATGCAAAAGATTGGTTAGAAACCCTAATTGGACAAGAATAAGCCTACGGAGGACGAAAATGACTTAAATGTTCATCCAATGACACAAATGAACATATTGGATGCACAAGATTGGTTAAAAACCCTAATTGGACAAGAATAAGCCCAGGGAGGACGAAAATTACCTAAATGTTCATCCAATGACACAAATAAACTTATTGGATGCACAAGATTGGTTAGAAACCCTAATTGGACAAGAATAAGCCTAGGGAGGACGAAAATGACCTAAATTTTCATCCAAGGTCACAAATGAACTTATTGGATGCACAAGATTGGTTAAAAACCATAATTGGACAAGAATAAGCCTAGGGAGGACGAAAATGACTTAAATGTTAATCCAATGACACAAACACACCTATTGGATGCACAAGATTGCTTAAAATCCTAATTGGACAAGAATGAGCCTAGGCAGGACGAAAATGACCTAAATGTTCATCCAATGACACAAATGAACATATTGGATGCACAAGATTGGTTAAAAACCCTAATTGGACAAGAATAAGCCTAGGGAGGACGAAAATGACCTAAATGTTCATCCAATGACACAAATGAACTTATTGGATGCACAAGATTGGTTAAAAACCCTAATTGGACAAGAATAAGCCTAGGGAGGACGAAAATGACCTAAATGTTCATCCAATGACACAAACATACCTATTGGATGCACAAGATTGCATAAAAACCCTAATTGGACAAGAATAAGACTAGGGAGGACGAAAATGACCTAAATGTTCATCCAATGACACAAATGAACTTATTGGATGCACAAGATTGGTTAAAAACACTAATTGGACAAGAATAAGCTTAGGGAGGACGAAAATGACCTAAATGTTCGTCCTATGACACAAACACACCTATTGGACTCACAAGATTGCATAAAAACCCTAATTCGACAAGAATAAGACTAGGGAGGACGAAAATGACTTAAATCTTCGTCCAATGACACAAACACACCTATTGGATGCACAGGATTGCTTAAAACCCTAATTGGACAAGAATAAGCCTAGGGAGAACGTAAATGACCTAAATGTTCATCCAATGACACAAATGAACTTATTGGATGCACAAGATTGGTTAAAAACCCTAATTGGACAAGAATAAGCCTAGGGAGGACGAAAATGACCTAAATGTTCATCCAATGACACAAACACACCTATTGGATGCACAAGATTGGTTAAAAACCCTAATTGGACAAGAATAAGCCTAGGGAGGATGAAAATGACCTAAATAGTAATCCAATGACACAAATGAACTTATTGGATGCACAAGATTGGTTAAAAACCCTAATTGGACAAGAATAAGCCTAGGGAGGACGAAAATGACCTAAATGTTCATCCAATGACACAAACACACCTATTGGATGCACAAAATTTGTTAGAAACCCTAATTGGACAAGAATAAGCCTACGAAGGACGAAAATGACCTAAATGTTAATTCAATGACACAAATGGACTTATTGGATGCACAAGATTGGTTAAAAACCCTAATTGGACAAGAATAAGCCTAGGGAGGACGAAAATGACCTAAATGTTCATCCAATGACACAAACACACCTATTGGATGCACAAGATTGGTTAAAAACCCTAATTGGACAAGAATAAGCATTGGGAGGACGAAAATAACCTAAATGTTCATCCAATGACACAAACACACCTATTAGATGCACAAGATTGGTTAGAAACCCTAATTGGACAAGAATAAGCCTAGGGAGGACGAAAATGACCTAAATATTCATCCAATGACACAAATGAACTTATTGGATGCACAAGATTGCTTAAAACCCTAATTGGACAAGAATAAGACTAGGGAGGACGAAAATGACCTAAATGTTCATCCAATGACACAAACACACCTATTGGATGCACAAGATTGGTTAGAAACCCTAATTGGACAACAATACGCCTTGGGAGGACGAAAATGACCTAAATGTTCATCCAATGACACAAATGAACTTATTGGATGCACAAGATTGGTTAAAAACCCTAATTGGACAAGAATAAGCCTAGGGAGGACGAAAATGACCTAAATGTTCATCCAATGACACAAACACACCTATTGGATGCACAAGATTGGTAAGAAACCCTAATTGGACAAGAATAAGCCTAGGGAGGACGAAAATGACCTAAATGTTAATCCAATGACACAAATGAACTTATAGGATGCACAAGATTGGTTAAAAACCCTAATTGGACAAGAATAAGCCTAGGGAGGACGAAAATAACCTAAATGTTCATCCAATGACACAAATGAACTTATTGGATGCACAAGATTGGTTAAAAACCCTAATTGGACAAGAATAAGCCTAGGGAGGACGAAAATGACCTAAATGTTCATCCAATGACACAAACACACCTATTGGATGCACAAGATTGGTTAAAAACCCTAATTGGACAAGAATAAGACTAGGGAGGACGAAAATGACCAAAATGTTCATCCAATGACACAAACACACCTATTGGATGCACAAGATTGCATAAAAACCCTAATTGGACAAGAATAAGACTATGGAGGATGATAATGACCTAAATGTTCATCCAATGACACAAATGAACTTATTGGATGCACAAGATTGGTTAAAAACCCTAATTGGACAAGAATAAGCATAGGGAGGACGAAAATAACCTAAATGTTCATCCAATGACACAAATGAACTTATTGGATGCACAAGATTGGTTAAAAACCCTAATTGGACAAGAATAAGCCTAGGGAGGACGAAAATGACCTAAATGTTCATCCAATGACACAAACACACCTATTGGATGCACAAGATTGGTTAGAAACCCTAATTGGACAAGAATAAGCCTAGGAAGGACGAAAATGACCTAAATGTTAATCCAATGACACAAATGAACTTATTGGATGCACAAGATTGCTTAACACCCTAATTGGACAAGAATAAGACTAGGGAGGACGAAAATGACCTAAATGTTCATCCAATGACACAAATGAACTTATTGGATGCACAAGATTGCTTAAAACCCTAATTGGACAAGAATAAGACTAGGGTGGACGAAAATGACCTAAATGTTCATCCAATGACACAAATGAACTTATTGGATGCACAAGATTGGTTAAAAACCCTAATTGGACAAGAATAAGCCTAGGGAGGACGAAAATGACCTAAATGTTCATCCAATGACACAAACACACCTATTGGATGCACAAGATTGGTTAAAAACCCTAATTGGACAAGAATAAGCATTGGGAGGACGAAAATGACCTAAATGTTCATCCAGTGACACAAACACACATATTGGATACACAAGATTGGTTAGAAACCCTAATTGGACAAGAATAAGCCTAGGGAGGACGAAAATGACCTAAATGTTCATCCAATGACACAATTGAACTTATTGGATGCACAAGATTTGTTAAAAACCCTAATGGGACAAGAATAAACCTAGGGAGGACGAAAAAGACCTAAGTGTTCATCCAATGTCACAAACACACCTATTGGATGCACAAGATTGGTTAGAAACCCTAATTGGACAAGAATAAGCCTAGAGAGGACGAAAATGACCTAAATGTTAATCCAATGACGCAAATGAACTTATTGGATGCACAAGATTGGTAAAAAACCCTAATTGGACAAGAATAAGCATAGGGAGGACGAAAATGACCTAAATGTTCATCCAATGACACAAATGAACTTATTGGATGCATAAGATTGGTTAAAATTCCTAATTGGACAAGAATAAGCCTAGGGTGGACAAAAATGACCTAAGTGTTCATCCAATGACACAAATGAACTTATTGGATGCACATGATTGGTTAAGAACCCTGATTGGACAAGAATAAGCCTAGGGAGGACGAAATTGACCTAAATGTTCATCCAATGACACAAATGAACTTATTGGATGCACAAGATTGGTTAAAAACCCTAATTGGACAAGAATAAACCTAGGGAGGACGAAAATGACCTAAATGTTCATCCAATGACACAAATGAACTTATTGGATGCATAGGATTGGTTAAAAACCCTAATTGGACAAGAATAAGCCTAGGGTGGACGAAAATGACCTAAGTGTTCATCCAATGACACAAATGAACTTATTGGATGCACATGATTGGTTAAAAACCCAAATTGGACAAGAATAAGCCTATGGAGGACGAAAAAGACCTAAATGTTCATCCAATGTCACAAACACACCTATTGGATGCACAAGATTGGTTAGAAACCCTAATTGGACAAGAATAAGCCTAGGGAGGACGAAAATGACCTAAATGTTCATCCAATGACACTAATGAACATATTGGATGCACAAGATTGGTTAAAAACCCTAATTGGACAAGAATAAGCCTAGGGAGGACGAAAATGACCTAAATGTTCATCCAATGACACAATTGAACTTATGGGATGCACAAGATTTGTTAAAAACCCTAATGGGACAAGAATAAGCCTAGGGAGGACGAAAAAGACCTAAATGTTCATCCAAAGTCACAAACACACCTATTGGATGCACAAGATTGGTTAGAAACCCTAATTGGACAAGAATAAGCCTAGGGAGGACGAAAATGACCTAAATGTTCATCCAATGACACAATTGAATTTATTGGATGCACAAGATTTGTTAAAAATCCTAATGGGACAAGAATAAGCCTAGGGAGGACGAAAAAGACCTAAATGTTCATCCAATGTCACAAACACACCTATTGGATGCACAAGATTGGTTAGAAACCCTAATTGGACAAGAATAAGCCTAGGGAGTACGAAAATGACCTAAATGTTCATCCAATGACACAAATGAACTTATTGGATGCACAAGATTGGTTAAAAACCCTAATTCGACAAGAATAAGCCTAGGGAGGACGAAAATGACCTAAATGTTCATCCAATGACACAAACACACCTATTGGATGCACAAGATTGGTTAAAAACCCTAATTGGACAAGAATAAGCATTGGGAGGACGAAAATGACCTAAATGTTCATCCAATGACACAAACACACCTATTGGATACACAAGATTGGTTAGAAACCCTAATTGGACAAGAATAAGCCTAGGGAGGACGAAAATGACCTAAATGTTCATCCAATAAAACAAACACACCTATTGGATGCACAAGATTGGTTAAAAACCCTAATTGGACATGAATAAGCATTGGGAGGACGAAAATGACCTAAATGTTCATCCAATGACACAAACACACCTATTGGATACACAACATTGGTTAGAAACCCTAATTGGACAAGACAAAGCCTAGGGAGGACGAAAATGACCTAAATGTTCATCCAATGACACAAATGAACTTATTGGATGCACAAGATTGGTTAAAAACCCTAATTGGACAAGAATAAGCCTAGGGAGGACGAAAATTACCTAAATGTTCATCCAATGACACAAACACACCTATAGGATGCACAAGATTGGTTAGAAACCCTAATTGGACAAGAATAAGCCTAGGGAGGATGAAAATGACCTAAATGTTAATCCAATGACACAAATGAACTTATTGGATGCACAAGATTGCTTAAAATCCTAATTGGAAAAGAATAAGACTAGGGAGGACGAAAATGACCTAAATGTTCATCCAATGACACAAACACACCTATTGGATGCACAAGATTGGTGAGAAACCCTAATTGGACAAGAATAAGCCTTGGGAGGACGAAAATGACCTAAATGTTCATCCAATGACACAAATGAACTTATTGGATGCACAAGATTGGTTAAAAACCCTAATTGGACAAGAATAAGCCTAGGGAGGACGAAAATGACCTAAATGTTCATCCAATGACACAAACACACCTATTGGATGCACAAGATTGGTTAAAAACCCTAATTGGACAAGAATAAGCCTAGGGAGGACGAAAATAACCTAAATGTTCATCCAATGACACAAACACACCTATTGGATGCACAAGATTGGTTAAAAATCCTAACTGGACAAGAATAAGCCTAGGGAGGACGAAAATGACCTAAATGTTCATCAAATGACACAAACACATCTATTGGATGTACAAGATTGGTTAAAAACCCTAATTGGACAAGAATAAGCCTAGGGAGGACGAAAATGACCTAAATGTTCATCCAATGACACAAACACACCTATTGGATGCACAAGATTGGTTAAAAACCCTAATTGGACAAGAATAAGCCTAGGGAGGACGAAAATGACCTAAATGTTCATCCAATGACACAAACACACCTATTGGATGCACAAGATTGGTTAAAAACCCTAATTGGACAAGAATAAGCCTAGAGAGGACGAAAATGACCTAAATGTTCATCCAATGACACAAACACACCAATTGGATGCACAAGATTGGTTAAAAACCCTAACTGGACAAGAATAAGCCTAGGGAGGACGAAAATGACTTAAATCTTAATCCAATGACACAAATGAACTTATTGGATGCAAAAGATTGCTTAAAACCATAATTGGATAAGAAGAAGCCTTGGGAGGACGTAAATGACCTAAATGTTCATCAAATGACACAAACACACCTATTGGATGCACAAGATTGGCTTAAAACCCTAATTGGACAAGAATAAGACTAGGGACGACGAAAATGACCTAAATGTTCATCCAATGACACAAATGAACTTATTAGATGCACAAGATTGCTTAAAACCCTAATTGGACAAGAATAAGACTAGGGAGGACGAAAATGACCTAAATGTTCATCCAATGACACAAACACACCTATTGGATGCACAAGATTGGTTAGAAACCCTAATTGAAAAAGAATAAGCCTAGGGAGGACGAAAATGATCTAAATGTTCATCCAATGACACAAATGAACTTATTGGATGCACAAGATTGCTTAAAACCATAATTGGACAAGAATAAGACTAGGGAAGACGAAAATGACCTAAATGTTCATCCAATGACACAAACACACCTATTGGATGCACAAGATTGCTTATAAACCCTAATTGGACAAGAATAAGCCTAGGGAGGACGAAAATGACCTAAATGTTCATCCAATGACACAAATGAACTTATTGGATGCACAAGATTGGTTAGAAACCCTAATTGGACAAGAATAAGCCTAGGGAGGACGAAAATGACCTAAATGTTCATTCAATGACACAAATGAACTTATTGGATGCACAAGATTGGTTAGAAACCCTAATTGGACAAGAATAAGCCTAGGGAGGACGAAAATGACCTAAATGTTCATCCAATGACACAAATGAACTTATTGGATGCACATGATTGGTTAAAAACCCTAATTGGACAAGAATAAGCCTAGGGAGGACGAAAATGACCTAAATGTTCATCCAATGACACAAATGAACATATTAGATGCACAAGATTGGTTAAAAACCCTAATTGGACAAGAATAAGCCTAGGGAGGACGAAAATGACCTAAATGTTCATCCAATGACACAAACACACCTATTGGATGCACAAGATTGGTTAAAAACCCTAATTGGACAAAAATAAGCCTAGGGCGGACGAAAATGACCTAAATGTTCATCCAATGACACAAATGAACTTATTGGATGCACAAGATTGCTTAAAAACCCTAATTGGACAAGAATAAGCCTTGGGAGGACGAAAATGACCTAAATGTTCATCCAATGACACAAATGAACCTATTGGATGCACAAGATTGGTTAAAAACCCTAATTGGACAAGAATAAGCCTAGGGTGGACGAAAATGACATAAATGTTTATCCAATGACACAAATGAACATATTGGATGCACAAGATTGGTTAAAAACCCTAATTGGACAAGAATAAGCCTAGGGAGGACGAAAATGACCTAAATGTTCATCCAATGACACAAACACACCTATTGGATGCACAAGATTGGTTAAAAACCCTAATTGGACAAGAATAAGCCTAGGGAGGACGAAAATGACTTAAATGTTCATCCAATGACACAAATGAACTTATTGGATGCATAAGATTGGTTAAAAACCCTAATTGGACAAGAATAAGCTTAGGGTGGACGAAAATGACCTAATTGTTCATCCAATGACACAAATGAACTTATTGGATGCACAAGATTGGTTAAAAACCCTAATTGGACAAGAATAAGCCTAGGGAGGACGAAAATGACCTAAATGTTCATCCAATGACACAAACACACCTATTGGATGCACAAGATTGGTTAAAAACCCTAATTGGACAAGAATACGCCTAGGGAGGACGAAAATTACCTAAATGTTCATCCAATGACACAAACAGACCGATTGGATGCACACGATTGGTTAGAAACCCTAATTTGACAAGAATAAGCCTAGGGAGGACGAAAATGACCTAAATGTTAATCCAATGACACAAATGAACTTATTGGATGCACAAGATTGGTTAAAAACCCTAATTGGACAAGAATAAGCCTAGGGAGGACGAAAATGACCTAAATGTTCATCCAATGACACAAACACACCTATTGGATGCACAAGATTGGTTAGAAACCCTAATTGGACAAGAATAAGCCTTGGGAGGACGAAAATGACCTAAATGTTCATCCAATGACACAAACACACCTATTGGATGCACAAGATTGGTTAGAAACCCTAATTGGACAAGAATAAGCCTAGGGAGGATTAAAATGACCTAAATGTTCATCCAATGACACAAACACACCTATTGGATGCACAAGATTGGTTAAAAACCCTAATTGGACAAGAATAAGCCTAGGGAGGACAAAAATGACCTAATTGTTAATCCAATGACACAAATGAACTTATTGGAAGCACAAGATTGGTTAAAAACCCTAATTGGACAAGAATAAGCCTAGGGAGGATGAAAATGACCTAAATGTTCATCCAATGACACAAATGAACTTATTGGATGCACAAGATTGGTTAAAAACCCTAATTGGACAAGAATAAGCCTAGGGAGGACGAAAATAACCTAAATGCTCATCAAATGACTAAACACACCTATTGGATGCACAAGATTGGTTAAAAACCCTAATTGGACAAGAATAAGCCTAGGGAGGACGAAAATGACCTAAATGTTCATCCAATGACACAAACACACCTATTGGATGCACAAGATTGGTTAAAAACCCTAATTGGACAAGAATAAGCCTTGGGAGGACGAAAATGACCTAAATGTTCATCCAATGACACAAACACACCTATTGGATGCACAAGATTGTTTAGAAACCCTAATTGGACAAGAATAAGCCTAGGGAGGATGAAAATGACTTAAATATTCATCCAATGACACAAATGAACTTATTGGATGCACAAGATTGCTTAAAACCCTAATTGGACAAGAATAAGACTAGGGAGGACGAAAATGACCTAAATGTTCATCCAATGACACAAACACACCTATTGGATGCACAAGATTGGTTAGAAACCCTAATTGGACAAGAATAAGCCTTGGGAGGACGAAAATGACCTAAATGTTCATCCAATGACACAAATGAACTTATTGGATGCACAAGATTGGTTAAAAACCCTAATTGGAAAAGAATAAGCATAGGGATGACGAAAATGACCTAAATGTTCATCCAATGACACAAACACACCTATTGGTTGCACAAGATTGGTTAGAAACCCTAATTGGACAAGAATAAGCCTAGGTAGGACGAAAATGACCTAAATGTTAATCCAATGACACAAATGAACTTATTGGATGCACAAGATTGGTTAAAAACCCTAATTGGACAAGAATAAGCCTAGGGAGGACGAAAATGACCTAAATGTTCATCCAATGACACAAACACACCTATTGGATGCACAAGATTGGTTAAAAACCCTAATTGGACAACAATAAGCCTAGGGAGGACGAAAATGACCTAAATGTTAATCGAATGACACAAATGAACTTATTGGATGCACAAGATTGGTTAGAAACCCTAATTGGACAAGAATAAGCCTAGGGAGGAAGAAAATGACCTAAATGTTCATCAAATGACTAAACACACCTATTGGATGCACAAGATTGGTTAGAAACTCTAATTGGACAAAAATAAGCCTAGGGAGGACGAAAATTACCTAAATGTTCACCCAATAACATAAATGAACTTATTGGATGCACAAGATTGGTTAAAAACCCTAATTGGAAAAGAATAAGCCTAGGGAGGACGAAAATGACCTAAATGTTCATCCAATGACACAAACACACCTATTGGATGCACAAGATTGGTTAGAAACCCTAATTGGACAAGAATAAGCCTAGGGAGGACGAAAATGACCTAAATGTTAATCCAACGACACAAATGAACTTATTGGATGCACAAGATTGGTTAAAAACCATAATTGGACAAGAATAAGCCTAGGGAGGATGAAAATAACCTAAATGTTCATCAAATGACTAAACACACCTATTGGATGCACAAGATTGGTTAAAAACCCTAATTGGACAAGAATAAGCCTAGGGAGGACGAAAATGACCTAAATGTTCATCCAATGACACAAACACACCTATTGGATGCACAAGATTGGTTAAAAACCCTAATTGGACAAGAATAAGCATAGGGAGGACGAAAATGATCTAAATGTTCATCCAATGACACAAATGAACTTATTGGATGCACAAGATTGGTTAAAAACCCTAATTGGACAAGAATAAGCCTAGGGAGGACGAAAATGACCTAAATGTTCATCCAATGACACAAACACACCTATTGGATGCACAAGATTGGTTAAAAACCCTAATTGGACAAGAATAAGCATTGGGAGGACGAAAATGACCTAAATGTTCATCCAGTGACACAAACACACATATTGGATACACAAGATTGGTTAGAAACCCTAATTGGACAAGAATAAGCCTAGGGAGGACGAAAATGACCTAAATGTTCATCCAATGACACAATTGAACTTATTGGATGCACAAGATTTGTTAAAAACCCTAATGGGACAAGAATAAACCTAGGGAGGACGAAAAAGACCTAAGTGTTCATCCAATGTCACAAACACACCTATTGGATGCACAAGATTGGTTAGAAACCCTAATTGGACAAGAATAAGCCTAGGGAGGACGAAAATGACCTAAATGTTAATCCAATGACGCAAATGAACTTATTGGATGCACAAGATTGGTAAAAAACCCTAATTGGACAAGAATAAGCATAGGGAGGACGAAAATGACCTAAATGTTCATCCAATGACACAAATGAACTTATTGGATGCATAAGATTGGTTAAAAACCCTAATTGGATAAGAATAAGCCTAGGGTGGACAAAAATGACCTAAGTGTTCATCCAATGACACAAATGAACTTATTGGATGCACATGATTGGTTAAGAACCCTAATTGGACAAGAATAAGCCTAGGGAGGACGAAATTGACCTAAATGTTCATCCAATGACACAAATGAACTTATTGGATGCACAAGATTGGTTAAAAACCCTAATTGGACAAGAATAAACCTAGGGAGGACGAAAATGACCTAAATGTTCATCCAATGACACAAATGAACTTATTGGATGCATAGGATTGGTTAAAAACCCTAATTGGACAAGAATAAGCCTAGGGTGGACGAAAATGACCTAAGTGTTCATCCAATGACACAAATGAACTTATTGGATGCACATGATTGGTTAAAAACCCAAATTGGACAAGAATAAGCCTAGGGAGGACGAAAAAGACCTAAATGTTCATCCAATGTCACAAACACACCTATTGGATGCACAAGATTGGTTAGAAACCCTAATTGGACAAGAATAAGCCTAGGGAGGACGAAAATGACCTAAATGTTCATCCAATGACACAAATGAACATATTGGATGCACAAGATTGGTTAAAAACCCTAATTGGACAAGAATAAGCCTAGGGAGGAAGAAAATGACCTAAATGTTCATCAAATGACTAAACACACCTATTGGATGCACAAGATTGGTTAGAAACCCTAATTGGACAAGAATAAGCCTAGGGAGGACGAAAATGACCTAAATGTTCACCCAATGACACAAATGAACTTATTGGATGCACAAGATTGGTTAAAAACCCTAATTGGACAAGAATAAGCCTAGGGAGGACGAAAATGACCTAAATGTTCATCCAATGACACAAACACACCTATTGGATGCACAAGATTGGTTAAACACCCTAATTGGACAAGAATAAGCATAGGGAGGACGAAAATGACCTAAATGTTCATCAAATGACACAAACACACCTATTGGATGCACCAGATTGGTTAGAAACCCTAATTGGAAAATAATATGCCTTGGAAGGACGAAAATGACCTAAATGTTCATCCAATGACACAAATGAAATTATTGGATGCACAAGATTGGTTAAAAACCCTAATTGGACAAGAATAAGCCTAGGGAGGATGAAAATGACCTAAATGTACATCCAATGACACAAACACACCTATTGGATGTACAAGATTGGTTAAAAACCCAAATTGGACAAGAATAAGCCTAGGGAGGACGAAAATGACCTAAATGTTCATCCAATGACACAAATGAACTTATTGGATGCACAAGATTGGTTAAAAACCCTAATTGGACAAGAATAAGCCTAGGGGGGACGAAAATGACCTAAATGTTCATCCAATGACACAAACACACCTATTGGATGCACAAGATTGGTTAGAAACCCTAATTGGACAAGAATAAGCCTAGGAAGGACGAAAATGACCTAAATGTTAATCCAATGACACAAATGAACTTATTGGATGCACAAGATTGGTTAAAAACCCTAATTGGACAAGAATAAGCCTAGGGAGGACGAAAATGACCTAAATGTTCATCCAATGACACAAACACACCTATTGGATGCAAAAGATTGGATAGAAACCCTAATTGGACAAGAATAAGCCTAGGGAGGACAAAAATGACCTAAATGTTAATCCAATGACACAAATGAACTTATTGGATGCACAAGATTGGTTAAAAACCCTAATTGGACAAGAATAAGACTAGGGAGGACGAAAATGACCTAAATGTTCATCAAATGACTAAACACACCTATTGGATGCACAAGATTGGTTAGAAACCCTAATTGGACAAGAATAAGCCTAGGGAGGATGAAAATGACCTAAATATTCATCCAATGACACAAATGAACTTATTGGATGCACAAGATTGCTTAAAACCCTAATTGGACAAGAATAAGAATAGGGAGGACGAAAATGACCTAAATGTTCATCCAATGACACAAACACACCTATTGGATGCACAAGATTGGTTAGAAACCCTAATTGGACAAGAATAAGCCTAGGAAGGACGAAAATGACCTAAATGTTAATCCAATGACACAAATGAACTTATTGGATGCACAAGATTGGTTAAAAACCCTAATTGGACAAGAATTAGACTAGGGAGGACGAAAATGACCTAAATGTTCATCCAATGACACAAACACACCTATTGGATGCACAAAATTGGTTAGAAACCCTAATTTGACAAGAATAAGCATAGGGAGGACGAAAATGACCTAAATATTCATCCAATGACACAAATGAACTTATTGGATGCACAAGATTGCTTAAAACCCTAATTGGACAAGAATAAGACTAGGGAGGACGAAAATGACCTAAATGTTCATCCAATGACACAAACTCACCTATTGGATTCACAAGATTGGTTAGAAACCCTAATTGGACATGAACAAGCCTAGGGTGGACGAAAATGACCTAATTGTTCGTCCAATGACACAAACACACCTATTGGATGCACAAGATTGGTTAGAAACCCTAATTGGACAAGAATAAGCCTAGGGAGGACGAAAATGACCTAAATGTTCACCCAATGACACAAATGAACTTATTGGATGCACAAGATTGGTTAAAAACCCTAATTGGACAAGAATAAGCCTAGGGAGGACGAAAATGACCTAAATGTTCATCCAATGACACAAACACACCTATTGGATGCACAAGATTCGTTAAAAACCCTAATTGGACAAGAATAAGCATAGGGAGGACGAAAATGGCCTAAATGTTCATCCAATGACACAAACACACCTATTGGATGCACAAGATTGGTTAGAAACCCTAAATGGACAAGAATAAGCATGGGGAGTACGAAAATGACCTAAATGTTCATCCAATGACACAAACACACCTATTGGATGCACAAGATTGGTTAGAAACCCTAATTGGACAAGAATAAGCCTAGGGAGGACGAAAATGACCTAAATGTTCACCCAATGACACAAATGAACTTATTGGATGCACAAGATTGGTTAAAAACCCTAATTGGACATGAATAAGCCTAGGGAGGACGAAAATGACCTAAATGTTCATCCAATGACACAAACACACCTATTGGATGCACAAGATTGGTTAAAAACCCTAATTGGACAAGAATAAGCCTAGGGAGGACGAAAATGACATAAATGTTCATCCAATGACACAAATGAACTTATTGGATGCACAAGATTGGCTAAAAACCCTAATTGGACAAGAATAAGCCTAGGGAGGCAAAAATGACCTAAATGTTCATCAAATGACTAAACACACCTATTGGATGCAGAAGATTGGTTAGAAACCCTAATTGGACAAGAATAAGCCTAGGGAGGACGAAAATGACCTAAATGTTAATCCAATAACACAAATGAACTTATTGGATGCACAAGATTGGTTAAAAACACTAATTGGACAAGAATAAGCCTAGGGAGGACGTAAATGACCTAAATGTTCATCCAATGACACAAACACACGTATTTGATGCACAAGATTCGTTAGAAACCCTAATTGGACAAGAATAAGCCTAGGGAGGACGAAAATGACCTAAATGTTCATCCAATGACACAAACACACCTATTGAATGCACAAGATTGTTTAGAAACCCTAATTGGACAAGAATAAGCTTAGGGAGGACGAAAATGACCTAAATGTTCATCCAATGACACAAACACACCTATTGGATGCACAAGATTGTTTAGAAACCCTAATTGGACAAGAATAAGCCTAGGGAGGACGAAAATGACCTAAATGTTCATCAAATGACTAAACACACCTATTGGATGCACAAGATTGGTTAGAAACCCTAATTGGACAAGAATAAGCCTAGGGAGGACGGAAATGACCTAAATGTTCATCCAATGACACAAACACACCTATTGGATGCACAAGATTGGTTAGAAACCCTAATTGGACAAGAATAAGCCTAGGTAGGATGAAAATGACCTAAATGTTCATCCAATGAAGCAAACACACCTATTGGATGCACAAGATTGGTTAAAAACCCTAATTGGACAAGAATAAGCCTAGGGAGGACAAAAATGAACTAATTGTTAATCCAATGACACAAATGAACTTATTGGATGCACAAGATTGGTTAAAAAACCTAATTGGACAAGAATAAGCCTAGGGAGGATGAAAATGACCTAAATGTTCATCCAATGACACAAATGAACTTATTGGATGCACAAGATTTGTTAAAAACCCTAATTGGACAAGAATAAGCCTAGGGAGGACGAAAATGACCTAAATGTTCATCCAATGACACAAACACACCTATTGGATGCACTAGATGGGTTAGAAACCCTAATTGGACAAGAATAAGCCTAGGGAGACGAAAATGACCTAAATGTTCATCCGATGACACAAATGAACTTATTGGATGCACAAGATTGGTTAAAAACCCTAATTGGACAAGAATAAGCCTAGGGAGGACGAACATGACCTAAATGTTCATCAAATGACTAAACACACCTATTGGATGCACAAGATTGGTTAGAAACCCTAATTGGACAAGAATAAGCCTAGGGAGGATGAAAATGACCTAAATGTTCATCCAATGACACAAATGAACTTATTGGATGCACAAGATTGGTTAAAAACCCTAATTGGACAAGAATAAGCCTAGGGAGGACGAAAATGACCTAAATGTTCATCCAATGACACAAACACACCTATTGGATGCACAAGATTGTTTACAAACCCTAATTGGACATGAATAAGCCTTGGGAGGACGAAAATGACCTAAATGTTCATCCAATGACACAAACACACCTATTGGATGCACAAGATTGTTTAGAAACCCTAATTGGACAAGAATAAGCCTTGGGAGGACGAAAATGACCTAAATGTTCATCCAATGACACAAATGAACATATTGGATGCACAAGATTGGTTAAAAACCCTAATTGGACAAGAATAAGCCTAGGGAGGACGAAAATGACCTAAATGTTCATCCAATGAAACAAAGACACCTATTGGATGCACAAGATTGTTTAGAAACCCTAATTGGACAAGAATAAGCCTTGGGAGGACGAAAATGACCTAAATGTTCATCCAATGACACAAATGAACATATTGGATGCACAAGATTGGTTAAAAACCCTAATTGGACAAGAATAAGCCTAGGGAGGACGAAAATGACCTAAATGTTCATCCAATGACACAAACACAACTATTGGATGCACAAGATTGGTTAAAAACCCTAATTGGACAAGAATAAGCCTAGGGAGGACGAAAATGACCTAAATGTTCACCCAATGACACAAATGAACTTATTGGATGCACAAGATTGGTTAAAAACCCTAATTGGACAAGAATAAGCCTAGGGAGGACGAAAATGACCTAAATGTTCATCAAATGACTAAACACACCTATTGGATGCACAAGATTGGTTAGAGACCCTAATTGAACAAGAATAAGCCTAGGGAGGACGAAAATGACCTAAATGTTCACCCAATGACACAAATGAACTTATTGGATGCACAAGATTGGTTAAAAACCCTAATTGGACAAGAATAAGCCTAGGGAGGACGAAAATGACCTAAATGTTCATCCAATGACACAAACACACCTATTAGATGCACAAGATTGGTTAGAAACCCTAATTGGACAAGAATAACCATAGGAAGCACGAAAATGACCTAAATGTTAATCCAATGACACAAATGAACTTATTGGATGCACAAGATTGGTTAAAAACCCTAATTGGACAAGAATAAGCCTAGGGAGGACGAAAATAACCTAAATGTTCATCAAATGACTAAACACACCTATTGGATGCACAAGATTGGTTAGAAACCCTAATTGGACAACAATAAGCCTAGATAGGACGAAAATGACCTAAATGTTCACCCAATGACACAAATGAACTTATTGGATGCACAAGATTGGTTAAAAACCCTAATTGGACAAGAATAAGCCTAGGGAGGACGAAAATGACCTAAATGTTCATCCAATGACACAAACACACCTATTGGATGCACAAGATTGGTTAAAAACTCTAATTGGACAAGAATAAGCATAGGGAGGACGAAAATGACCTAAATGTTCATCCAATGACATAAACACACCTATTGGATGCACAAGATTGGTTAGAAACCCTAATTGGACAAGAATAAGCATTGGGAGGACGAAAATGACCTAAATGTTCATCCAATGACACAAATGAACTTATTCGATGCACAAGATTGGTTAAAAAACCTAATTGGACAAGAATAAGCCTAGGGAGGATGAAAATGACCTAAATGTTCATCCAATGACACAAATGAACTTATTGGATGCACAAGATTGGTTAGAAACCCTAATTGGACAAGAATAAGCCTTGGGAGGACGAAAATGACCTAAATGTTCATCCAATGACACAAATGAACTTATTGGATGCACAAGATTGGTTAAAAACCCTAATTGGACAAGAATAAGCCTAGGGAGGACGAAAATGACCTAAATGTTCATCCAATGACACAAACACACCTATTGGATGCACTAGATCGGTTAGAAACCCTAATTGGACAAGAATAAGCCTAGGGAGGACGAAAATGACCTAAATGTTAATCCAATGACACAAATGAACTTATTGGATGCACAAGATTGGTTAAAAACCCTAATTGGACAAGAATAAGCCTAGGGAGGACGAAAATAACCTAAATGTTCATCAAATGACTAAACACACCAATTGGATGCACAAGATTGGTTATAAACCCTAATTGGACAAGAATAAGCCTAGGGAGGACGAAAATGACCTAACTATTCATCCAATGACACAAATGAACTTATTGGATGCACAAGATTGGTTAAAAACCCTAATTGGACAAGAATAAGCCTAGGGAGGACGAAAATGACCTAAATGTTCATCCAATGACACAAACACACCTATTGGATGCACAAGATTGGTTAAAAACCCTAATTGGACAAGAATAAGCATAGGGAGGACGAAAATGACCTAAATGTTCATCCAATGACACAAATGAACTTATTGGATGCACAAGATTGGTTAAAACCTTAATTGGACAAGAATAAGACTAAGGAGGACGAAAATGACCTAAATGTTCATCCAATGACACAAACACACCTATTGGATGCACAAGATTGGTTAGAAACCCTAATTGGACAAGAATAAGCCTAGGAAGGACGAAAATGACCTAAATGTTAATCCAATGACACAAATGAACTTATTGGATGCACAAGATTGGTTAAAAACCCTAATTGGACAAGAATAAGCCTAGGGAGGACGAAAATGACCTAAATGTTCATCCAATGACACAAACACACCTATTGGATGCACAAGATTGGTTAAAAACCCTAATTAGACAAGAATAAGCCTAGGGAGGACGAAAATGACCTAAATGTTCATCCAATGACACAAATGAACTTATTGGATGCACAAGATTGGTTAAAACTCCTAATTGGACAAGAATAAGCCTAGGGAGGACGAAAATAACCTAAATGTTCATCAAATGACTAAACACACCTATTGGATGCACAAGATTGGTTAGAAACCCTAATTGGACAAGAATAAGCCTGGGGAGGACGAAAATGACCTAAATGTTCACCCAATGACACAAATGAACTTATTGGATGCACAAGATTGGTTAAAAACCCTAATTGGACAAGAATAAGCCTAGGGAGGACGAAAATGACCTAAATGTTCATCCAATGACACAAACACACCTATTGGATGCACAAGATTGGTTAGAAACCCTAATTGGACAAGAATAAGCCTAGGAAGGACGAAAATGACCTAAATGTTAATCCAATGAAACAAATGAACTTATTGGATACACAAGATTGGTTAGAAACCCTAATTGGACAAGAATAAGCCTAGGGAGGACGAAAATTAACTAAATGTTCACCCAATGACACAAATGAACTTATTGGATGCACAAGATTGGTTAAAAACCCTAATTGGACAAGAATAAGCCTAGGGAGGACGAAAATGACCTAAATGTTCACCAAATGACTAAACACACCTATTGGATGCACAAGATTGGTTAGAAACCCTAATTGGACAAGAATAAGCCTAGGGAGGACGAAAATGACCTAAATGTTCATCCAATGACACAAATGAACATATTGGATGCACAAGATTGGTTAAAAACCCTAATTGGACAAGAATAAGCCTAGGGAGGACGAAAATGACCTAAATGTTCATCCAATGACACAATTGAACTTATTGGATGCACAAGATTTGTTAAAAACCCTAATGGGGCAAGAATAAGCCTAGGGAGGACGAAAAAGACCTAAATGTTCATCCAATGTCACAAACACACCTATTGGATGCACTAGATTGGTTAAAAACCCTAATTGGACAAGAATAAGACTTGGGAGGACGAAAATAACCTAAATATTCGTCCAATGACACAAACACACCTATTGGATGCACAAGATTGGTTAGAAACCCTAATTGGACAAGAATAAGCCTATGGAGGACGAAAATGACCTAAATCTTAATCCAATGACACAAATGAACTTATTGGATGCACAAGATTGGTTAAAAACCCTAATTGGACAAGAATAAGCCTAGGGAGGACGAAAATGACCTAAATGTTCATCCAATGACACAAACACACCTATTGGATGCACAAGATTGGTTAAAAACCCTAATTGGAAAAGAATAAGCCTAGGGAGGACGAAAATGACCTAAATGTTCATCCAATGACACAAACACACCTATTTGATGCACAAGATTGTTTAGAAACCCTAATTGGACAAGAATAAGCCTAGGAAGGACGAAAATGACATAAATGTTAATCCAATGACACAAATGAACTTATTGGATGCACAAGATTGGTTAAAAACCCTAATTGGACAAGAATAAGCCTAGGGAGGACGAAAATGACCTAAATGTTCATCCAATGACACAAACACACCTATTGGATGCACAAGATTGGTTAAAATCCCTAATTGGACAAGAATAAGCCTAGGGAGGACGAAAATGACCTAAATATTCATCCAATGACACAAATGAACTTATTGGATGCACAAGATTGCTTAAAACCCTAATTGGACAAGAATAAGACTAGGGAGGACGAAAATGACTTAAATGTTCATCCAATGACACAAACACACCTATTGGATGCACAAGATTGGTTAGAAACCCTAATTGGACAAGAATAAGCCTAGGGAGGACGAAAATGACCTAAATATTCATCCAATGACACAAATGAACTTATTGGATGCACAAGATTGGTTAAAACTCTAATTGGACAAGAATAAGCCTAGGGAGGACGAAAATGACCTAAATGTTCACCCAATGACACAAATGAACTTATTGGATGCACAAGATTGGTTAAAAACCCTAATTGGACAAGAATAAGCCTAGGGAGGACGAAAATGACCTAAATGTTCATCCAATGACACAAACACACCTATTGGATGCACAAGATTGGTTAAAAACCCTAATTGGACAAGAATAAGCATTGGGAGGACGAAAATGACCTAAATGTTCATCCAGTGACACAAACACACCTATTGGATACACAAGATTGGTTAGAAACCCTATTTGGACAAGAATAAGCCTAGGGAGGACGAAAATGACCTAAATGTTCATCCAATGACACAATTGAACTTATTGGATGCACAAGATTTGTTAAAAACCCTAATGGGACAAGAATAAGCCTAGGGAGGACGAAAAGACCTAACTGTTCATCCAATGTCACAAACACACCTATTGGATGCACAAGATTGGTTAGAAACCCTAATTGGACAAGCATAAGCCTAGGGAGGACGAAAATGACCTAAATGTTAATCCAATGACGCAAATGAACTTATTGGATGCACAAGATTGGTTAAAAACCCTAATTGGACAAGAATAAGCCTAGGGAGGACGAAAATAACCTAAATGTTAATCCAATGACACATATGAACTTATTGGATGCACAAGATTGGTAAAAAACCCTAATTGGACAAGAATAAGCATAGGGAGGACGAAAATGACCTAAATGTTCATCCAATGACACAAACACACCTATTGGATGCAGAAGATTGGTTAAAAACCCTAATTGGACAAGAATAAGCCTAGGGAGGACGAAAATGACCTAAATGTTCATCCAATGACACAAACACACCTATTGGATGCACAAGATTGGTTAGAAACCCTAATTGGACAATAATAAGCCTAGGGAGGACGAAAATGACCTAAATGTTCATCCAATGACACAAATGAACATATTGGATGCACAAGATTGGTTAAAAACCCTAATTGGACAAGAATAAGCCTAGGGAGGACGAAAATGACCTAAATGTTCATCCAATGACACAAACACACCTATTGGATTCACAAGATTGTTTAGAAACCCTAATTGGACAAGAATAAGCCTAGGGAGGATGAAAATGACCTAAATATTCAACCAATGACACAAATGAACTTATTGGATGCACAAGATTGCTTAAAACACTAATTGGACAAGAATAAGCCTAGGGAGGACGAAAATGACCTAAATGTTCATCCAATGACACAAACACACCTATTGGACGCACAAGATTGTTTAGAAACCCTAATTGGACAAGAATACGCCTAGGGAGGACGAAAATGACCTAAATGTTCATCCAATGACACAAATGAACATATTGGATGCACAAGATTGGTTAAAAACCCTAATTGGACAAGAATAAGCCTAGGGAGGACGAAAATGACCTAAATGTTCATCCAATGACACAATTGAACTTATTGGATGCACAAGATTTGTTAAAAATCCTAATGGGACAAGAATAAGCCTAGGGAGGACGAAAATGAACTAAATGTTCATCTAATAACACAAACACACCTATTGGATGCACAAGATTGGTTAAAAACCCTAATTGGACAAGAATAAGCATTGGGAAGACGAAAATGACCTAAATGTTCATCCAATGACACAAACACACCTATTGGATACACAAGATAGGTTAGAAAATGACCTAAATGTTCATCCAATGACGCAAATGAACTTATTGGATGCACAAGATTGGTTAAAAACCCTAATTGGACAAGAATAAGCCTAGGGAGGACGAAAATGACCTAAATGTTCATCCAATGACACAAATGAACTTATTGGATGCATAAGATTGGTTAAAAACCCTAATTGGACAAGAATAAGCCTAGGGTGGACGAAAATGACCTAAGTGTTCATCCAATGAAACAAATGAACTTATTGGATGCACATGATTGGTTAAAAACCCTAATTGGACAAGAATAAGCCTAGGGAGGACGAAAATGACCTAAATGTTCATCCAATGACACAAATGAACATATTGGATGCACAAGATTGGTTAAAAACCCTAATTGGACAAGAATAAGCCTAGGGAGGACGAAAATTACCTAAATGTTCATCCAATGACACAAATGAACATATTGGATGCACAAGATTGGTTAAAAACCCTAATTGGACAAGAATAAGCCTAGGGAGGACGAAAATGACCTAAATGTTCATCCAATGACACAATTGAACTTATTGGATGCACAAGATTTGTTAAAAATCCTAATGGGACAAGAATAAGCCTAGGGAGGACGAAAATGACCTAAATGTTCATCCAATGACACAAACACACCTATTGGATGCATAAGATTGGTTAAAAACCCTAATTGGACAAGAATAAGCCTAGGGTGGATGAAAATGACCTAAGTGTTCATCCAATGACACAAATGAACTTATTGGATGCATAAGATTGGTTAAAAACCCTAATTGGACAAGAATAAGCCTAGGGTGGACGAAAATGACCTAAGTGTTCATCCAATGACACAAATGAACTTATTGGATGCACATGATTGGTTAAAAACCCTAATTGGACAAGAATAAGCCTAGGGAGGACGAAAATGACCTAAATGTTAATCCAATGACACAAATGAACTTATTGGATGCAAAAGATTGCTTAAAACCCTAGTTGGACAAGAATAAGCCTAGGGAGGACGAAAATGACCTAAATGTTCATCCAATGACACAAACACACCTATTGGATGCACAAGATTGTTTAGAAACCCTAATTGGACAAGAATAAGCTTAGGGAGGACGAAAATGACCTAAATGTTCATCCAATGACACAAACACACCTATTGAATGCACAAGATTGTTTAGAAACCCTAATTGGACAAGAATAAGCTTAGGGAGGACGAAAATGACCTAAATGTTCATCCAATGACACAAACACCTATTGGATGCACAAGATTGTTTTGAAACCCTAATTGGACCAGAATAAGCCTAGGGAGGACGAAAATGACCTAAATGTTCATCCAATGACACAAATGAACATATTGGATGCACAAGATTGGTTAAAAACCCTAATTGGACAAGAATAAGCCTAGGGAGGACGAAAATGACCTAAATGTTCATCCAATGACACAAACACACCTATTGGATGCACAAGATTGGTTAAAAACCCTAATTGGACAAGAATAAGCCTTGGGAAGACGAAAATGACCTAAATTTTCATCCAATGACACAAACACACCTATTGGATGCACAAGATTGGTTAAAAACACTAATTGGACAAGAATAAGCCTAGGGAGGACGAAAATGACCTAAATGTTCATCAAATGACTAAACACACCTATTGGATGCACAAGATTGGTTAGAAACCCTAATTGGACAAGAATAAGCCTAGGGAGGAGGAAAATGACCTAAATGTTCATCCAATGACACAAATGAACTTATTGGATGCACAAGATTGGTTAAAAACCCTAATTGGACAAGAATAAGCCTAGGGAGGACGAAAATGACCTAAATGTTCGTCCAATGACACAAACACACCTATTGGATGCTCAAGATTGCATAAAAACCCTAATTGGAAAAGAATAAGACTAGGGAGGACGAAAATGACCTAAATGTTCATCCAATGACACAAATGAACTTATTGGATGCACAAGATTGGTTAAAAACCCTAATTGGACAAGAATAAGCCTAGGGAGGACGAAAATGACCTAAATGTTCGTCCAATGACACAAACACACCTATTGGATGCACAAGATTGCATAAATACCCTAATTAGACAAGAATAAGACTAGGGAGGACGAAAATGGCCTAAATGTTCATCCAATGACACAAATGAACTTATTGGATGCACAAGATTGGTTAAAAACCCTAATTGGACAAGAATAAGCCTAGGGAGGACGAAAATGACCTAAATGTTCATCCAATGACACAAATGAACTTTTTGGATGCACAAGATTGCTTAAAAACCCTAATTAGACAAGAATAAGCCTAGGGAGGACGAAAATGACCTAAATGATCATCCAATGACACAAACACACCTATTGGATGCATAAGATTGGTTAGAAATCCTAATTGGACAAGAATAAGCCTAGGGAAGACGAAAATGACCTAAATGTTCATCCAATGACACAAACACACCTATTGGATGCACAAGATTGGTTAAAAACCCTAATTGGACAAGAATAAGCCTAGGGAGGACGAAAATGACCTAAATGTTCATCCAATGACACAAATGAACTTATTGGATGCACAAGATTGGTTAGAAACCCTAATTGGACAAGAATAAGCCTAGGGAGGACGAAAATGACCAAAATGTTCATCCAATGACACAAATGAACTTATTGGATGCACAAGATTGCTTATAAACCCTAATTGGACAAGAATAAGCCTAGGCAGGACGAAAATGACCTAAATGTTCATCCAATGACACAAATGAACTTATTGGATGCACACGATTGCTTAAAAACCCTAATTGGACAAGAATAAGCCTAGGGAGGACGAAAATGACCTAAATGTTCATCCAATGACACAAATACACCTATTGGATGCAAAAGATTGGTTAGAAACCCTAATTTGACAAGAATAAGCCTAGGGAGGACGAAAATGACCTGAATGTTCATCCAATGACACAAACACACCTATTGGATGCACAAGATTGGTTAAAAACCCTAATTGGACAACAATAAGCCTTGGGAGGACGAAAATGACCTAAATGTTCATCCAATGACACAAATGAACTTATTGGATGCACAAGATTGGTTAAAAACCCTAATTGGACAAGAATAAGCCTAGGGTGGACGAAAATGACCTAAATGTTTATCCAATGACACAAATGAACTTATTGGATGCACAACATTTGGTTAAAAACCCTAATTGGACAAGAATAAGCCTAGGGAGGACGAAAATGACCTAAATGTTCATCCAATGACACAAACACACCTATTGGATGCACAAGATTGGTTAAAAACCCTAATTGGACAAGAATAAGCCTAGGGAGGACGAAAATGACCTAAATGTTCATCCAATGACACAAACACACCTGTTGGATGCACAAGATTGGTTAAAAACCCTAATTGTACAAGAATAAGCATAGGGTGGACGAAAATGACCTAAATGTTCATCCAATGACACAAACACACCTATTGGATGCACAAGATTGGTTAAAAACACTGATTGGACAAGAATAAGCCTAGGGAGGACGAAAATGACCTAAATGTTCATCAAATGACTAAACACACCTATTGGATGCACAAGATTGGTTAGAAACCCTAATTGGACAAGAATAAGCCTAGGGAGGACGAAAATGACCTAAATGTTCATCCAATGACACAAATGAACATATTGGATGCACAAGATTGGTTAAAAACCCTAATTGGACAAGAATAAGCCTAGGGAGGACGAAAATGACCTAAATGTTCATCCAATGACACAATTGAACTTATTGGATGCACAAGATTTGTTAAAAACCCTAATGGGGCAAGAATAAGCCTAGGGAGGACGAAAAAGACCTAAATGTTCATCCAATGTCACAAACACACCTATTGGATGCACTAGATTGGTTAAAAACCCTAATTGGACAAGAATAAGACTTGGGAGGACGAAAATAACCTAAATATTCGTCCAATGACACAAACACACCTATTGGATGCACAAGATTGGTTAGAAACCCTAATTGGACAAGAATAAGCCTATGGAGGACGAAAATGACCTAAATCTTAATCCAATGACACAAATGAACTTATTGGATGCACAAGATTGGTTAAAAACCCTAATTGGACAAGAATAAGCCTAGGGAGGACGAAAATGACCTAAATGTTCATCCAATGACACAAACACACCTATTGGATGCACAAGATTGGTTAAAAACCCTAATTGGACAAGAATAAGCATAGGGAGGACGAAAATCACCTAAATGTTCATCCAATGACACAAACACACCTATTGGATGCACAAGATTTGTTAGAAACCCTACTTGGACAAGAATAAGCCTACGAAGGACGAAAATAACCTAAATGTTCATCAAATGACTAAACACACCTATTGGATGCACAAGATTGGTTAGAAACCCTAATTGGACAAGAATAAGCCTAGGGAGGACGAAAATGACCTAAATGTTGACCCAATGACACAAATGAACTTATTGGATTCACAAGATTGGTTAAAAACCCTAATTGGACAAGAATAAGCCTAGGGAGGACGAAAATGACCTAAATGTTCATCCAATGACACAAACACACCTATTGGATGCACAAGATTGGTTAAAAACCCTAATTGGACAAGAATAAGCCTGGGGAGGACAAAAATCACCTAATTGTTAATCTAATGACACAAATGAACTTATTGGATGCACATGCTTGGTTAAAAACCCTAATTGGACAAGAATAAGCCTAGGGAGGATGAAAATGACCTAAATGTTCATCCAATGACACAAATGAACTTATTGGATGCACAAGATTGGTTAAAAACACTAATTGGACAAGAATAAGCCTAGGGAGGTCGAAAATGACCTAAATGTTCATCCAATGACACAAACACACCTATTGGATGCACAAGATTGGTAAAAAAACCCTAATTGGACAAGAATAAGCCTAGGGAGGACGAAAATGACCTAAATGTTCATCCAATGACACAAACACACCTATTGGATGCACAAGATTGGTTAGAAACCCTAATTGGACAAGAATAAGCCTAGGGAGAACGAAAATGACCTAAATGTTAATCCAATGACACAAATGAACTTATTGGATGCACAAGATTGGTTAAAATCCCTAATTGGACAAGAATAAGCCTAGGGAGGACGAAAATGAACTAAATGTTCATCTAATAACACAAACACACCTATTGGATGCACAAGATTGGTTAAAAACCCTAATTGGACAAGAATAAGCATTGGGAAGACGAAAATGACCTAAATGTTCATCCAATGACACAAACACACCTATTGGATACACAAGATAGGTTAGAAAATGACCTAAATGTTAATCCAATGACGCAAATGAACTTATTGGATGCACAAGATTGGTTAAATACCCTAATTGGACAAGAATAAGCCTAGGGAGGACGAAAATAACCTAAATGTTAATCCAATGACACATATGAACTTATTGGATGCACAAGATTGGTATAAAACCCTAATTGGACAAGAATAAGCATAGGGAGGACGAAAATGACCTAAATGTTCATCCAATGACATAAACACACCTATTGGATGCACAAGATTGGTTAAAATCCCTAATTGGACAAGAATAAGCCTAGGGAGGACGAAAATAACCTAAATGTTCATCAAATGACTAAACACACCTATTGGATGCACAAGATTGGTTAGAAACCCTAATTGGACAAGAATAAGCCTAGGGAGAACGAAAATGACCAAAATGTTCATCCAATGACACAAACACACCTATTGGATGCACAAGATTGTTTAGAAACCCTAATTGGACAAGAATAAGCCTAGGGAGGACGAAAATGACCTACATGTTCATCCAATGACACAAATGAACATATTGGATGCACAAGATTTGTTAAAAACCCTAATTGGACAAGAATAAGCCTAGGGAGGACGAAAATTACCTAAATGTTCATCCAATGACACAATTGAACTTATTGGATGCACAAGATTGGTTAAAAACCCTAATGGGACAAGAATAAACCTAGGGAGGACGAAAATGACCGAAATGTTCATCCAATGTCACAAACACACCTGTTGGATGCACAAGATTGGTTAGAAACCCTAATTGGACAAGAATAAGCCTAGGGAGAACGAAAATGACCTAAATGTTAATCCAATGACGCAAATGAACTTATTGGATGCACAAGATTGGTTAAAAACCCTAATTGGACAAGAATAAGCCTAGGGAGGACGAAAATAACCTAAATGTTAATCCAATGACACATATGAACTTATTGGATGCACAATATTGGTATAAAACCCTAATTGGACAAGAATAAGCATAGGGAGGACGAAAATGACCTAAATGTTCATCCAATGACATAAACACACCTATTGGATGCACAAGATTGGTTAAAAACCCTAATTGGACAAGAATAAGCCTAGGGAGGACGAAAATGACCTAAATGTTCATCCAATGACACAAATGAACTTATTGGATGCACATGATTGGTTAAAAACCCTAATTGGACAAGAATAAGCCTAGGGAGGACGAAAATGAACTAAATGTTCATCTAATAACACAAACACACCTATTGGATGCACAAGATTGGTTAAAAACCCTAATTGGACAAGAATAAGCATTGGGAAGACGAAAATGACCTAAATGTTCATCCAATGACACAAACACACCTATTGGATACACAAGATAGGTTAGAAACCCTAATTGGATAAGAATAAGCCTAGGGAGGACGAAAATGACCTAAATATTCATCCAATGACACAAATGAACTTATTGGATGCACAAGATTGCTTAAAATCCTAATTGGACAAGAATAAGACTAGGGAGGACGAAAATGAGCTAAATGTTCATCCAATGACACAAACACACCCATTGGATGCAAAAGATTGGTTAAAAACCCTAATTGGACAAGAATAAGCATAGGGAGGACGAAAATGACCTAAATGTTCATCCAATGACACAAATGAACTTATTGGATGCATAAGATTGGTTAAAAACCCTAATTGGACAAGAATAAGCCTAAGGTGGACGAAAATGACCTAAGTGTTCATCCAATGACACAAATGAACTTATTGGATGCACATGATTGGTTAAAAACCCTAATTGGACAAGAATAAGCCTAGGGAGGACGAAAATGACCTAAATGTTCATCCAATGACACAAATGAACTTATTGGATGCACAAGATTGGTTAAAAACCCTAATTGGACAAGAATAAGCCTAGGGAGGACGTAAATGACCTAAATGATCCACCAATGACACAAATGAACTTATTGGATGCACAAGGTTGGTTAAAAACCCTAATTGGACAAGAATAAGCCTAGGGAGGACGAAAATGACCTAAATGTTCAACCAATGACACAAATGAACTTATTGGATGCACAAGGTTAGTTAAAAACCTTAATAGAACAAGAATAAGCCTAGGGAGGACGAAAATGACCTAAATGTTCGTCCAATGACACAAACACACCAATTGGATGCACAAGATTGCATAAAAACCCTAATTGGACAAGAATAAGCCTAGGGAGGACGAAAATGACCTAAATGTTCGTCCAATGACACAAACACACCTATTTGATGCACAAGATTGCATAAAAACCCTAATTGGACAAGAATAAGACTAGGGAGGACGAAAATGACCTAAATGTTCATCCAATGACACAAATGAACTTATTGGATGCACAAGATTGGTTAAAAACCCTAATTGGACAAGAATAAGCATAGGGAGAACGAAAATGACCTAAATGTTCGTCCAATGACACAAACCCACATATTGGATGCACAAGATTGCTTAAAACCCTAATTGGAAAAGAATAAGACTAGGGAGGACGAATATGACCTAAATGTTCATCCAATGACACAAATGAACTTATTGGATGCACAAGATTGGTTAAAAACCCTAATCGGACAAGAATAAGCCTAGGGAGGACGAAAATGACCTAAATGTTCGTCCAATGACACAAACACACCTATTGGATGCACAAGAATGCATAAAAACCCTAATTGGACAAGAATAAGACTAGGGAGGACGAAAATGACCTAAATGTTCCTCCAATGACACAAACACACCTATTGGATGCACAAGATTGGTTAAAAACCCTAATTGGACAAGAATAAGCCTAGGGAGGACGAAAATGACCTAAATGTTCATCCAATGACACAAATGAACTTATTGGATGCACAAGATTGGTTAAAAACCCTAATTGGACAAGAATAAGGCTAGGGACGACGAAAATGACCTAAATGATCGTCCAATGACACAAACACACCTATTGGATGCACAATATTGCATAAAAACCCTAATTGGACAAGAATAAAACTAGGGAGGACGAAAATGACCTAAATGTTCCTCCAATGACACAAATGAACTTATTGGATGCACAAGGTTGGTTACAAACTCTAAGTGGACAAGATTAAGTCTAGGGAGGACAAACATGACCTAAATGTTCCTCCATTGACACAAATGAACTTATTGGATGCACAAGATTGGCTAAAAACCCTAATTGGACAAGAATAAGCCTAGGGAGGACGAAAATGACCTAAATGTTCATCCAATGACACAAATCAACTTATTGGATGCACATGATTGGTTAAAAACCCTAATTGGACAAGAATAAGCCTAGGGAGGACGAAAATGACCTAAATGTTCAACCAATGACACAAACACACCTATTGGATGCACAAGATTGCATAAAAACCCTAATTGGACAAGAATAAGACTAGGGAGGACGAAAATGACCCAAATGTTCAACCAATGACACAAATGAACTTATTGGATGCACAAGATTGGTTAAAAACCCTAATTGGACAAGAACAAGCCTAGGGAGGACGAATATGACCTAAATGTTTGTCCAATGACACAAACACACCTATTGGATGCACAAGATTGCATAAAAACCCTAATTGGACAAGAATAAGACTAGGGAGGACAAAAATGACCTAAATGTTCCTCTAATGACACAAACACACCTATTGGATGCACAAGATTGCATAAAAACCCTAATTGGACAAGAATAAGACTAGGGAGGACGAAAATGACATAAATGTTCATCCAATAACACAAATGAACTTATTGGATGCACAAGATTGGTTAAAAACCCTAATTGGACAAGAATAAGCCTAGGGAGGACGAAAATGACCTAAATGTTCATCCAATGACACAAATGAACTTATTGGATGCACAAGATTGGTTAAAAACCCTAATTGGACAAGAATAAGCCTAGGGAGGACGAAAATGACCTAAATGTTCATCCAATGACACAAATGAACTTATTGGATGCACAAGATTGGTTAAAAACCCTAATTGGACAAGAATAAGCCTAGGGAGGACGAAAATGACCTAAATGTTCATCCAATGACACAAATGAACTTATTGGATGCACAAGATTGCTTAAAAACCCTAATTAGACAAGAATAAGCCTAGGGAGGACGAAAATTACCTAAATGTTCATCCAATGACACAAATACACCTATTGGATGCACAAGATTGGTTAGAAACCCTAATTGGACAAGAATAAGCCTAGGGAGGACGAAAATGACCTAAATGTTCATCCAATGACACAAACAGACCTATTGGATGCACAAGATTGGTTAAAAACCCTAATTGGACAAGAATAAGCCTAGGGAGGACGAAAATGACCTAAATGTTCATCCAATGACACAATTGAACTTATTGGATGCACAAGATTTGTTAAAAACCCTAATGGGACAAGAATAAGCCTAGGGAGGACGAAAAAGACCTAAATGTTCATCCAATGTCACAAACACACCTATTGGATGCACAAGATAGGTTAGAAACCCTAATTGGACAAGAATAAGCCTAGGGAGGACGAAAATGACCTAAATGTTCATCCAATGACACAATTGAACTTATTGGATGCACAAGATTGGTTAAAAACCCTAATGGGACAAGAATAAACCTAGGGAGGACGAAAATGACCGAAATGTTTATCCAATGTCACAAACACACCTGTTGGATGCACAAGATTGGTTAGAAACCCTAATTGGACAAGAATAAGCCTAGGGAGAACGAAAATGACCTAAATGTTAATCCAATGACACAAATGAACTTATTGGATGCACAAGATTGGTTAAAATCCCTAATTGGACAAGAATAAGCCTAGGGAGGACGAAAATGAACTAAATGTTCATCTAATAACACAAACACACCTATTGGATGCACAAGATTGGTTAAAAACCCTAATTGGACAAGAATAAGCATTGGGAAGACGAAAATGACCTAAATGTTCATCCAATGACACAAACACACCTATTGGATACACAAGATAGGTTAGAAAATGACCTAAATGTAAATCCAATGACGCAAATGAACTTATTGGCTGCACAAGATTGGTTAAAAACCCTAATTGGACAAGAATAAGCCTAGGGAGGACGAAAATAACCTAAATGTTAATCCAATGACACATATGAACTTATTGGATGCACAAGATTGGTATAAAACCCTAATTGGACAAGAATAAGCATAGGGAGGACGAAAATGACCTAAATGTTCATCCAATGACATAAACACACCTATTGGATGCACAAGATTGGTTAAAATCCCTAATTGGACAAGAATAAGCCTAGGGAGGACGAAAATAACCTAAATGTTCATCAAATGACTAAACACACCTATTGGATGCACAAGATTGGTTAGAAACCCTAATTGGACAAGAA